>CAUYSK010029013.1:0-34048 GCA_963575035.1 Avahi laniger | reverse complement strand
GTAGTCTGTGGGCTGCCTGAAGGGAGTCAGTTACCCTTAGTGGTCCCCCGTCTGCTCTTTCTTACAGATCAGGGTGATCCAGGCTAACAGCATCACTTCCTGGGCTCACACTTGCACTCAAATCTTGAACACTTCTCACTGCTGGGTGTGCCTGGAGTTCCCGGTGGAAACCTCTGGCAGCCTGCCCTGGAGCATCGCCCCTGGACTTTCCTGACTATGTGGGAGCCCCAGGATGTCAACTATGACCCTGTTTTCAGGGTAGTCACAAAACACCTGCGACAGACTCCATGCCCACGTCCCATTTTGTGATACACTATTTGGGATGGTCAGGGTTGGCTATTAGCAGAACAAGCAGAACTATGCCAAGTGGCCCCCTTACGTATAGAACAGGGAATGAGATTGAGAAACAGCACTATGGGATGGATCCCAAAAGAGTTTTGTGCAAACATTACTTGGAATAATAATGCCACCCGCTGGTGGAGTGGAAAACCTTTGGTGGGGACTGTCCCTACGGATAGAATGCCCCCAGGATTTTTGTGGGTATGTGGAAGACATGGGTGGCTTTATTTTCCTGCTTGTTGGACAGGAAGATGCATGCGGGGATGGACATACATCCTGGAGAAGGTCCTCCCCACCTTTACTAAGAAGCCACATAACTGGGATGCCATGGTCTCCCAGGGGCATTGGGTGAAATGGCTCCAGTGGGTGGAGCCATTAAGGTAGAGATGGAAGTGAATGCCCCAGCGGAGCTATTGCTCAGACCCTGAATCAAACCCGGCAGGCCTTGGCCCTCCTGATGGGTGAGGTCACCCAGATGAGAAAGGTAGTTTTGCAAAACCACATGGCCCTTGATCTCTTCACTGCAGCGCAAGGAGGCACATGCACAGTGGTACATACTGAATGTCATGTATGTATACCTGATCACCAGGAGGATATCTCCTCCGCATTGAAGGGAGTTGACAGTGAGGTACAGGCCATGTAACAGTTAACTGGAGACCCATTACAACATGGTGGGAACTGCTCTCGTCCTCCTGGCATTGGACCGTTTTAGTGTTAAGAGCTGCTTGCTGTGGTCTGGTGATACTATGTTGTTCTCTGTATGTTGTTGTGGCCTTTGTGCCCAGGGGGCCTCCCTATGGGCCCGTGTGTTGGCTGCTATTACCTAGAGGGTATAATGTAAGGGAAAATGCATTTGAATAGGCAACAGGTTTCTTAGGCCAAACTAAGATGACTGCCGCAGTGTTTTATCCAGCCTGGCCCCCCAGTTAGCCGGCCTTCCAGAGAGACGTAAGTCAGCACACTTATGTAACCAAGGTTTTATCTCCTATGTGAACCCATGTGATTGCGCTTTCCCATGGCATGCTGCCACTATTGTTCAGAGCCATATATAAGCGCTCGCCATGTTCTCGGCCATGCTTTGTGCTGCTGCTGTTACCCCCCCAACCCGACACAATAAAAAGCCTGTCTCCCCTGCCCACTGCCACTTGCCTCTTCTTCCAATTTCTGCAGCCTGTGCTGGAGCATGCACTAGCCACAAAGCTCCCTCCTCACATTATGACTCTGGGGGGTCAGTACGCTCTCTGGTGTTGCTTTTGATAAGGGCATTTTATATGTTAATGAAGCACTGCTTGAGTATATATTTATAAGTTTGTGCACCCACATCACATAGATTATTTTGAGGTGTTTTAAAGTAAATTTTCAAGTAGGTCATGCTGCCCTGTGACATGCTAGGTGGCCAGATGGCCCTAGGGCTGCCTCTTTCCTCTCACGGATGACGTACTCAGCAGGGGGGCACCTACACAGGTGTGCCTCATTCTACTGGTTACTGTGCTCCAAGCTTCCATTCTGAGACATTTAGCACATCTTTCGGCAGATGATTGTAAGTATTATTACCCAACTACCTGCACATGAAATTTGCTAAATCCTGACATTGTTGCTAAATTTTGGTCACCTATAGACGGACAACTATAGGTGACAAGGGAGTCTCGGGATCATCTAGTGCCCAGTTTCAATGGGACCATTTCAGATGCATTAGCATTTCTTCATGACTTAAAGTTCCCCAGCAGTTTCCCCTTACAACATAGGAGGACAAGTTATCAGCACCCAAACCTGGGTCATAGATGATGTGCTGCTCCAGAAGGTTGAAAATGAATCTACAGTGCCAAGCAGCCATGCTTGGCAAAACCCCTGTGTGTTAATGATCCTCCCCAACCTCCATGACCGGACCATTGCCTGACCCAGGAAGCAAGGTTGTGAGCGCTCTTGTTCTGCTGCCCAAAGAGGCCACCAGAAGCTTCTTTCTGGGGTGGCACACTTCCTTTATGCTCCTCAGGACCGGCCATACAGAGGGCAGGAGTCCAGCCAGGACTCGGGAATGTTCCCTCCGGTTGTTAGTGTTCAGCCTGCTTGAGTTTCAGTGCACGTCCTCTATTGCCAGAACATCCCCATGAATCAACACAAAATCTTTCTGCTACGACTTATGCTCCTCTATTCTAATTCAGTGGGAACTAATAGTTTCTTGTTGTTATATTCAGTGCATTCATTCATTCACTCATCAATTCACTCTTTTATTCATGCATTTAGCTAAACTTCACAGAGCATCTACTTATAAAAGACATTGTGCTGGCTGTTCAGGGTACAAAGATGAATTAAGACATGGACACTTGCCCTAGAAGAGTTTATAGCCTAGTAGGGTAAGAGACACAGAAATAATTATAGTACAGTTTTGTGAGTATAACATTGTAGAGACAGAGCTGATACAGAGACAGTCTTCTCCCATTTCTCTGTCCCTTGGGATTCAGTAATTATAGGGTTAAACCTGGTACAGTGAGTGTGGGGGTGGCTTCAGGATCCTGGCCCAGTGCTGTGGTCCCCACCAGCACTGCTTGATTGCTGCCCAGATGTTGAGTATTTAGACCAAAGCTCTTGGATATGTTTGGGTTCTAGCCTGCAGAGGACGATTGTTAGGGAAGGTGACATCTTCTGGAATATTAAAAAATGAGTAGCTAAGAACTAGGCAGGTGAAAAGGATGTGGAAGGTGTGGGGTGAAGAGAGGTGGTCCAGATCCCAGGGAAAGTCTGAGCACATGCAAGGAGGTGAGAAACAATCTAGTGAATTCGGAGAACCGTGGCAGCGTGGGGGAGCTGTCCAGGGGACAGCGGGAAGCCATCAGTGGAATGAGATGGGGCCGGAGGGTGTGTGGGGCCCGGCAGGGAGGGGAAGGGCTGGAAGCAGCACCCTGGGGCTCTTGGAGTCTCAGCAACTGAGTGCGACTCTCTCCTTTGTGTTTAGCAAGGTGTTTCTGGCATCTGCGTGAAGGCTGGATTTGAGAGAAGAGAGAGACGGAGGCCAGGAGACCAGTGTAGAGGCTCTGGTGGGACCAGGTGAGGGTTTCAGTGAGGATGGTGGAGACTAGTGCAGGAGAGCACAGCTGTGGGGATGTTTTAGAGGAAGAGCCAGCAAGGTTTGGTGATTGTTCAGGAATGGGAAGTGAGAGAGAGGAAGGCACCCGCCAGGCTTTAGATGGCTGGAGGCAGGCATCTGTGTTAGTGTCTGAGAGCTGCGGAAACACATTACTGTGACCTGGTGGCTTAACACAACAGAAATAAATTGTCTCACAGTTTTGGAGGCCAGAAGTCCAAAAATCAAAGTATTAGCAGGCATGGTTTCTTCTGGTGGCTTGGAGGGAGAATCCGTTCCGTGCCTCTTTCCTACTCCACTTCTTTTAAAAAATTTTTCTATTTTTAAATTTTTATAGATACAAAATAGTTATACATATTTATGGGGTATGTATGAAATTTTAATACAAACATACAATGCATAATGATCAACTCAGGATAATTGGGGTATCCATCACCTCAAGCATTTATCATTTCTCTGTGTTAGGAACATTCCGATTCCACTCTTCTAGTTATTTTGAAATGTACAATAAATTATTGTTAACTATAGTTGCCCTATTGTGCTACTGAACACTCAGTGTTAGTCCTTCTATCTAGCTGTATTTTTGTGTCCATTAACCAGCCTCTCGCTCCTGCTCCACTTCTGGTGGCTCTGGCAATTCTTGGTGTCCTTGGCTTGTAGGACATCCCTCCAAACTCTGCCTCTGTTTTCCTTTTCCTGTGTCTCGAATCTCCCCCCGTCTTTCCCTTATAAAGATAATCAGTCATTAGATTTAGCCCACCCTAAATTCAGGATAATCTTAGCTTGAGATCCTTAATTATGTCTGCAAAGGTTCTTATTCCAAATAAGGTTACAGTCTGAGGTTCCAGGTAGACATGTCTTTTGGAGGGACACCATTGAGCCACTACATCATCTGGACAAAACAGAGAGCACCAACGAGGAGGGAGGTTGGGAGAGAGTGATGAGTTTAATTTCAAGTGTGTAGAATTTAAAGTGTGTGAAATATATAGGTGGGGATGAGCAGAAGGTGTGAGTTGGGGACTCAGGAGAGGGCTCTGGGCATCGTTGTATGTGTTTGTTGGCTGAGAGTAGGTAAGGCCATTCAGGGAGAGCACGTACAGCAAGAAAAGCAGTGGGCAGAGAGTGGACCCCTGAGGAAGGTCAATAATTAAAAGGGGGGTAGAAGAGGAAGGGTCTATCAAGGAGACCAAAAAGGAGTGGTCCCAGAGGGTGGTGGAGGGCCATAAGCCAGTCCCACTCCTGGGACAAGGGAGTAGAAAATTTCAATGAGTGTCCCTAGACTCAAGTGCAGCAAGGAGATGTACTAAGACAGTTGCTGGGTTCTAAGGTGTCTGGGCTGCCATGTCTGCGTGGACTAAAATAAAAAGAACTCTGTTATTTCCCCTGCCGTGGCTAATGGCATGCTCATTTCTGCATTGACAGTCATTGCTAATACACAATGCAGTGGACATGGTGAGGAGTGACGTGGCGGTGAGCAGGATGTTCTGAATTCTGGTCGTGGCATTTGAACTTCAAGACAATTACCTTCCCTGGGTAGGGCAATATCCTGAACTGATCTGATTTCTCCTTATAAACTTGTGTCTGCTCTAATGTGCCTGATTGTCACAATTATAAGGTTGTTCGAGGGTAAAAAGTGATTGAAAACAAAATTGTAGGCAATTAGGTTCGAATGACATGCAGTTTAGGCAGAAAAGTAGGGACACAATCTTGTGTCATCGCCTGAGACAAATTACTGGGCTGCCTGGACCACTGATCTGCCTGTGATACTTGTTGCAAGTGTTCACGGCAGTGGTCTGCTGTGCTCTGGCTTGATTAGTCATGGTTTGTTCCTCCAGTCCCAAGTTAATTGGCAGAGTCTCAAGTGCTTTTGTACATTCAACTCCCTTAGAATTATGGTTCATAATCTTATAGTTCATGGAACTCTCTCTTCTCCAATGCTGGAAAAACCAGAAGTCCTATTAATTCTGAAAGGTGGCTCTAAATGTCAAAAGGTTTCTGCAAACCTTTTTTGTTGGTGTGAGGACTGCCTTTGATTCACCTGGAACTTCATTGAGACCGTTGAGTATTTTAACTGGGATGTGCTGGGTTTTACTGCAGTGAGAAATAACCCCAATCTCCTAGTGGCTTTAACACAAGAATTTATTCTCACTCATATGACATATCCAACAGAGCAGGTGGATGGTTGTGCCCAAACAGTCATCTGTGGCACAAGTTGATGGAGGCTCCACCGTGTTTTGATTGCAGCATCTGAAACACATGGAGTTCCCGGTGGCCACTGCAAAGGAAGAGAGACCAGGGCTCTTTGCTGCCTGAGATCATTGGCCAGAAACTGGTCTCAGGGTCCCCGAGCCCCCAGATGCAGGGGGCTGAACTGTGCAGTCTTCCACTGGCCAGAATGGGAGGTGAATGGGATACTGGTAATGGCTGGTTACTTCTACCAGGAGCTAATGTAGAGAACATCAGTGATCTGAACATTTCAGCACCGGTTAGTGTGTAGAGAACTTCCACTGGGTGCCTGCGTTTGGGGTAACACTCCCCAAGGACTGCCTCCCACAATGTCAGTGGTTTGCTAGAGAATCTTGCTTGGGGAACTACCTAATTTTGCATATGTAAGTAAGTGTATGACAGACACGTTTGGAACATCAAATAAGCCTATGCTGCCTTCTCTGGATGCTTCCCTCCACAGAAGGTGTGCCTTGGTAGGCACATCTGACTGGACCAAGGTAAAGCAACCCCATTGGCTGATGAGTGTCCAATCAGATTCTGCATAATTGTAACTGAATGACGCAGAGGCTGGCATTGGACTATGGATTCCAGAACCAGCCAGGAGTCTCCAGGTGTTGTGGGCTGGCCATCTCTGCAGCTCCCTGCTGTGATGGTAGCCTTCAAGGCTGGGCACTTCTCAGATGGCCTCCAAATACAAGAAATGAGACTTATAATCCTTCCAATTTTGACTTAGTCCTGTACCATTGTGGCCATTTGCAGGAGCAGACTAGGTGGTTCTAAGATTCTGGTTCTTAACACCACAAATCAGAAAGCTTGAATGCTCCCAGGAAATGGAGTTTCCCATTAGTACCACACCCTGGACACATGTCCTGGCATCAGAGCCTGGTGGCCTGAATAGCAAAATATTGCTCATGCTTGATGGTTTATTCTTTATCAGGTGACATCCAAATGATGCCATAGAGTTGCATCCCTTCTTCCCTGGGGGATTGGGTGGGGCACAAGTCCAGCCATGGCTCTTTTCAGGCATGGTCTGGGCTGAGTGGAAAAGGGAATCAGGTCCCAGGGTCTGCTATCTGTGCTCTAGAAGGCCACTGGAGGCAGAGGCCAGGCAGAGTGTTTTGGCTGGTTTCCCCTGGATGGTTGGGCACCATGGCAGGCTTGTACAGGCCTGAAGCAGAGCATGTTGGCTTTTTAAAGCTGGTGGACTTGGGGCATCTTCCTGCTCCACATCCATTTTGGGCTCTGTGGCTAATGGCGCCAGTTACAGACATTTCTTGCTCTATTACCTACAATTCATGCTGATATAACAAGGGGCAGTTATCACCCTGCTGCCTGGCATTACAGACAGCATAAGTATGGCCTTAATGTTATTAACCATTCTTAATTAAATATATTCTCCAGATAGTACCTGATGGCCATACTAATTAGAAATCTTAAAAGCCATTAACACTGTATCACTAAAGATTTCTTTCTGAAAGGCTGGCTTTTAGAAGGGTTAGCAAAGAAAGCTGATTGAAGATGTTTTCCCAGGTTAAAATGTCAGCCCACCAATTATGGGCATCCTCCTTTGGTCTGTGTGTCCTGGAAACATGTACTAATGGGATAGTGTCATGTGCTTATGATCAGATTTTTTTTTCATTAAAATATACATTTCCTCCCCAAATGCCATTCTGTTCCTTATGACAAAATGCTAGGATTCCTTCTGAGTCAATGTTTTTATTGTCTTGGTCTCAGATACTCAAGGACTTTTGTCATTGCTGGTCCCATTCAAGTGCATTGACAATTATAAACAGCCAAATTGCTGAGGTCAGTTGGCAATACCTGTCTAAAACCCACAATGAGTGGGGCAAGGACAACATACGTAACCTAAACATCTGTACCCCCATAATATGCTGAAATAAAAAAAAAAAGAAAAAAATCCCACAATGGAATGTTCTGGAATCAAGCACAGAACTCAATTCTCCAGGTTCTCTCCTTGGTTATCTCTTAGATCTTTCTATTATTCTACTAATTTCCTAATTAATGGAAAATACTTGATTTTTATAAAACCTTTTTTTTTCAACAGAAAGAATCTGTTAGTGAGAACTATGATTGTGCTGAGATGCTGCTTTACTGAAATGCTTTGATCTTAAAAAGCAGTGGCTTTTAGACCTAGAAGAGCCCCATAGGTGACCACATCCGAACCATTCACAGTGGAAACTCAAAAACTTTCTCTCATGGTCTATATGACATTGGGCTATCGGGTAATAGTTTCAAGCCTCAGGTGTGAAATTGGTTTATTAGACTTCATTATTTGAGAGGTTTCTTCCTCCTCCAAATTCTATGGCTCTTTACAATGTAGAAGAGAGAGATTTAGGAACTTGCCTGAGACATAGAGAGCTAGAAAAAAGGTACTACCCAACCTCAGAATTTTAAGTCCAGGATGCTTTCAACTTTCTAAGGTGTTAAATAGTTTAAGTTTATGAGTAAAGTCCTATTTATGGCATTGTTTTCATTGTTATTCACAACACAAATCAATATTTGTCAGACACAAAGGGCAGCAACATGAGAAAAATGATTTTCTAAAAGGTCCCCAGACTCTCAGCACAACTCCTGACTGAGGCTATATTTAGAATACTCATGAGCTCCGTTTGCCATGATGACATCCTTCTCTTTCTCTCTTTTTTTTGTGGTGACCTTCATATTTATAATAGATGAGTTTTTAATATTGTCATTTTAGGTAGTAGTGTAACAATGTAAATCAACCCATTTGTTCCCGGAGAAGGTGCCACAATCTCATCACTGGGGAGTGAGTAAAGAAATTCAGCTCGTCTGAAATGTCTGTGAGGGGTCCTGATGGAGACAGAGCTAGCAGGTGTGTGTGGGGTGGCCTTGGGAGGTTGCTGGCTGGAAATGGTTGGAAGGAACTGGAGACGAGGGGGGCAGAACCTGGAGGGAGTGATTGGGAGCACATCTAGGGATATAAATTTATGGAAAATTTGGATGTCTCTAAACACAAAGCCATCATAATTTGGAATTTATGACTGTGTCATGACAGATGGATGAAGCTCAATTTTATTTAAGTTGATCCTTTGGAATACAGACTCAAAGGGTCACTGAGATTTCAGGGGTGATGTTTGACCTGTGCTTAGAGGGCCCCTATTCTGATCCCCTTCCAGTCATGACCTCCTCAGCAGGTGAGGAGTCTGTGGGCAGAAGCGTAGTGCTTACCTTAGCCCCTACTTCACTTTGTAGACCTCAATCTGGACATGCAAGGCCCTGGCATTCCCCATCTAAACAGCCTTGATTTTGCTTCCAAGGCTTGTGCAGGTATCTTCCTTGGGTTTGTCCTATGGAGGGAGGCCCATCCACTGGGCATGTGTATCCTAAGGGTGGCTGAGGTTTGACTGTTCACAGCTGGTGGTTGGAGCTTGGATGTGAGGACAGGGGTGTCTACACACATGCACATGAGCAACTTTGAGAGATTAAAGAATTTTTGAACTTGAACTTGGTTTTGCAGGTTGTTTGAAGGAGTATTTGACAAATTACTACAATAGATGATAATTCATTTAAAAGTTTATTGTCACATATGGCCTTTATTATTTTGAGGTATGTTTCTTTTATACCCAGTTCTTGAGAATTTTAATCATAAAGGGATGTTTAATTTTATGAAATGCTTTTCCAGCATCTTATGAAATAATATTTTTTTGTTCTTGTTTATGTTAATGTGATATATCACATTTATTGATTTGTATGTGTTGAACCATCCTTGCATCCCTGGGATGAGTTCCACTTGATCACAGTGGATGCTCTTTTTAATGTGTGCCGTATTAGGTTTGCTTGTATTTTGTGGAGGATTTTTGCATCTATGTTCATCATGCCTGTAGTTTTCCTTTTCTGCTGTGTCCTTGTCTGGTTTTGGTATCACAGTTATGACCTCACAGAATGAGTTTGAAAGTATTCCCTCCTTTTCAATTTTTTTGAAGAATTTGAGTAGGATTGGGATTAGTTTTTCTTTAAATATTTTGGTAGAATTCAGTACTGAAGCCATCGGGTCCTGGGCTTTCCTTTTTTGGGAGGCTTTTTATTATGACTCCTATTTCATTACTTATTACTGTTTTGTTGAGGTTTTCCATTTCTTCATAGTTCAATCTTGGTAGGTTGTATGCATCCAGAAATTTATCCATTTCTTCAAAGTTTTCCAATTTGTTGGCATATGGTTATTCAAAATAGTCTCTGATGATTCTTTATATTTCTGTGATATCAATTGTTATGTCTCCTTTTTTGTTTCTGAATTTATTTGGGTCGTTTCTCTTTTTTTCTTAGTCCAGCTAAAAGTTAGTTGATTTTATTTATCTTTTCAAAAAACTATTTGTTTTGCTGATTTTTTTTTTAGTCACAACTTCATTTATTTCTGCTTTGATCTTTATTATTTCTTTTCTTCTACTGATTTTGGGTTTGGTTTCTTCTTGCTTTTCTAGTTCCTGGAGATGTATCCTTAGGTTGCTTATATGAACTCCTTTTACTTTTTTGACATAGGTATTTAGTGCTATAAACTTCCCTCTTAGTACTACTTTTTCAGTATCTCATAGAGTTTTGATGTGTTGTATTTCCATTTTCTTTTTTTTCCCCATTTTCATTTGTTTCAAGAAAATTTTAAATTTTCTTCTTAATTTCTTCACTGACCCACTGATTATTTAGGAACATGTTGTTTAATACCCAGGTATTTGTGTAATTTCTGAAATTCCTCTTGTTATTGATTTCTAGTTTTATTCCATTGTGGTCAGAAAAGATATTTGATATGATTTCTACTTTCTTGAATTTGTTGAGTCTTGTTTTGTGGCCTAAGTAATGGTCTATTCTGCAGAATGTTCCATGTACTGATGAAAAGAATGTGTATTCTATAGCAGCTGGGTGAAATGTTCTGTAAATGTTAGCTAGGTCTATTTGGTCTAGTGCGTAGTTTAACTCTGATGTTTCTTAGTTGATTTTCTTTCTCAATGATCTGTCCGTTCCTGAGAGTGGGGAGTTGAAGTCCTCTACTATCATATTGCAGTCTGTCTCTTCCTTTAGATCTATTAAGGTTTGCTTTATATATTTGGCTGCTCCAGTGTTGGGTGCACAAATAATTATGATATAGCCTTTTGCTGAATTGACTCCTTTATCATTATATAGTGATCTTCTTTGTCTCTTTTTACAAGATTTGATTTGTAGCTTATTTTATCTGATGAAAGTATAGTTACTCCTCTCTTTTTTGGTTTTTGCTTGCATGAAATATTTTTTCCCATCCTTTCACTTTCAGTCTATTTGTGTCTTTATAGACGAAGTGGATTTTTTGTAGGCAGTAGATGGCTGGGGTGTTTTTTTTTTTCTTTATCCTTTCAGCCACTCTATGTCTTTTAATTGGAGAATTGACTCCATTAATATTCAGTGTTATTACTGGTAAGTAAGGAATTACTAATACTATTTTGTTGCTTGTTTTCTGGTTGTTTTGTGACTCCTCTCTTCCTGTTTTCCTTTGTGGTTAAGTGATTTTCTCTAGATTACGGTTTAATTCATTGCTCTTTATCTTTAGTGAATCTATTATAGGCTTTTGCATTGTGGTTACCATGAGATTTACAAAAAATATCTTCTAGATATAACAAGTTATTTTAAAGAAATGACAAATTACATTAGATGGCAATGAAAAGAATAGAAACAAAAAGTGAAAAAAAAATTCTATACTTTAATTCCACCCCCCTTACATTCGACTTCATATTGTCTCAATTTACATATTTTTGTATTGCCTATCTCTTAACAGATTTCTGTGGCTATTACTGTTTTTGATAGGTTTGTTTTTTGGGCTTCACACTAGAGTTATGAGTGGATTATTCACCACAGCTAGAGTATTAGACTATTCTGAGTTTGTCCATGTACTTAGTTTTACCTTCAGATGTAAAAGTAGATTTTATACCTTCATATGCTGTCTCTCTCTCTCTCTTTTTTTTTTTTTTGCATGTTAGTATTTTTTCTTTCTGATCAAATAATACTAAATAATATTTAATATTTCTTGTAAGATGGGTCTGGTGGTTGTGGTGAATTCTCTCAGCTTTTTTTTGTTTTTTTGGTCTAGGAAAGACTTTATCTCTCCTTCATATTTGAAGGCTAGCTTTGCTGGATTACAGTATTTGTGGATGACAGTTTTTTTTCTTCTTTGAACACTTTGAAAATATGATTCCACTCCCTCTGGGCCTGTATGATTTTCATTGAGCAGTTTGTTGCCAGACAAATTAGAGTTCTTTTATATGTTATTTGCTTCTTTTTCTCTTGCTAGTTTAAGGATCCTCTCTTTGTCCTTGATCTTTGAGAGTTCGATTATTATATGCCTTGTGATAGTCTTATTTAGGTCAAATCTGTTTGGTGTTCACTGACCTTCCTGTATCTGAATATTTAACTCTTTTTCAAGTTTTGTAAAGTTTTCTGTTATTGTGTCTTTGAATAAGTTGTCTACTCCTTCCTCCCACTCAACTTCCTCTTGAACACCCAAAATTCTTAGATTTGATCTTTTGAGGTAATTTTCTATATCTTGTAGGTGATTTTTCTTCATTTTCATTTTTCTTCTCTATATGTTTTCAAATAGCCTGTCTTTGAGTTCACTGATTCTCTTTTCTGCTTGATCCATTCTGCTGTTGAGAGCCTCTAATGAGTTTTCAGTTCAGCAAATATATTTCTCAGTTCAATATTTCTATTTCTATTTGTTTTTATTATTTCAATCTATTTTTAAAATTTCTCTGATAAATTTCTGGATTGTTTTTCCTGTGTTATCTTGGAGATCACTAAGTTTCCTTAAAACTGCTAGTCTGAGTTTTTGGTTGGAGAGCTCAAGAATTGCTGTCACTGATTCCTTGCTTTATCTCTGTTTGGGAAGCTCATGGTTCCCTGTTTGCTACTGTTTCTTGTGGATGTAAATCTGTATCTTTGTTTTCAGTGATTAGTTACTTATTCCAGTCTTCTCTGTCTTGCTTGTTTTGGTTTTCAGTGTATATGTTTGCTTGAGGATTTTTGTAATTTACCTGTAGATTGTCTTTTTTTTTTCTCTCATCAAGTTGCTTCCTCCTATTTGGCACTAGAGGGTGCCTTAAGCCCAGGTTTGCCTCTGTTCTAGTAAGCAATCAGCATGCCAAAGGTCCTGAATGGGAGAGGTCCAAAAGTGATACCCTGCCAGTATGGCAAGGCTGACTAAGAGTTTGTGCCTAGAGGACCTTTGGAACAAACCCCCTGCATTGTGGCACTGCTGAACAGCCACTCTGCTTTGGCATCTCCTTTGGCTGAGTAACAGATGAGAGTTTCCAGGGCTGGAGATGGTAGTCTTACCTCCCCTCGTTGTCTCTGACTGTCTTCAGAGGTATTTCTCCCTTCAGGCACTCCTGATGCTTCCAGTGGGTTGGGGCAGGGACAGGTCTCCTGCCAGGGAACCCAAGAGGGTGGGAAGGCTGGTTGTCCACCACAATCTTGTACTTTCAAGTATAGAAAATATGAGTCTGGGGAAAATATTTTGTGTACTTGGTGCTGGGCAGATTGGGGTAGGGGCATCTTGGACATAGAAGTCTGGTTCTCTTACTGTCTGCTTGAAGTTTGTTCACTTCTCTGTGGGCCTGGGAAGTGTCTCCTTCTCATATTTGAGTTCTGGGATATTGCTGATGATAATCTCGGTGCTGTATATTTGTTTTTGATTTTCCGTGATAGGGAAAGCCAGCTTGCTTCTATGCCACTGTTCTGGAACCAGAAGTTGTCTTTCCCTTTTAAAGGACCTGTTTGCAGGTAAATAATTTATGTGTTCATCACATGCTATCAGCTAGTCACTAAATTTGGTTTTTAAAGATGTACCTATCAATGCATGTTTTACCAGCCTATATAATTTCTATTTAAACATGGAAATAAAATAATCCAGATGTGGCTGGATCCTCTTGGGCAACCTCTGTTCTCATCCTGCCCTGTTGGTGGGATATTGCAGAAATTAGTACTTTAGACACAAAGTTGTCTCCTCTGTCAACCGGCTCCCTGCTTCCTCCCAAAATTCCGGCTTCACTACCACGTCTGTATCCTGGGAATTTTCTTAAAATTTTGTGATGGAAGAAGGGGAATAAGGAGAGCAGCTGGCACTGATGATGGGCCAGGCTTTGTTCTAAATACTTCATGTATTTAGGGACGAGCTACAGAATGTGTGGGGCCCAGAGCAAAATGAAAATACCCGCCCCTTGCTCAAAAATGATTAGGAATCTCAAGATGGTGACAGCAAAGCATTAAACCAAGTACTGAGCCCTTCTAAGTAGCGGGGCCCTGTGGGACTGCAGAAGTCTCCAGCCCAGGAAGCTGGCTCTGTTGTGGATTTAATCCCCAAAGCAACATTTTGAGATCTCGCCATTCTTGTTGTGGGAATGGGAATGCTGGGATGGAAGGAGAGGTGTAGTCGGTCCAAGGTCACAGGATTAAATCAGCGCAGCTGAGAGTCAAACCCAGATATTTTCAGTTCCTTGACCAGCAGGCTCAGTTGCTTCACTAGGGAAGAGAGTGCGGGCCCCATACCTACAGCAAAACCCCTCAGCTAAATGCCTGAACTCGTTCTCCACAGTTTGTTTTTCTGGTGTGCCTAGCTGCCCATACCCTCTAGTCTCTAAAATTATAGCCTCAATTTTGAAACAAATCACAAAAGCCAAGAATAAACTGACCCTTCTCCCCAGTAATTTATTGGTCTCCTGTTCTATTGTAATTTAAACTCACTCTCTGGGGAATCTCTTCCCCCCACAAACACACATACACCAAGAGGCTTAATAACGTTTTAAGCCAACAAAAATCAATCTTGTCCTAGGAGTGATTTTACTGCTAAGAAAATCAGATTTTCTCCATACTGTTATAGTAACAAAATTGCATTTCCTTTAAAACATTCCACTTATTTTTGTACATTTATTCACGTTTATAGTTCTTTTCTTCTATAAGCCTAAATTTGTGAGTTTTTATTCTAGATTGTTCCAGATTCCAAGCAATTGCAATAATTGAAAGGCTACTTCAATGTGTTTTGATTCTCTTGATGTTTCCATACACAATGAGAGGGTCACTGCAGAAATATCTTTGCCTGTTTTGTGAAAATGTACTTCCTTTCCAACGAGTTTTGCCAAGAAGTTAATCTTAATGCCAAGAAATACTGTTGAGTGAATGAAAAAATGTGATGTTCTATCCCTTGGGAGGGCATCTCAGTGACACTCTCCCAAGAAACTTGAAGTGAAACCCGATTATTATTAGAGCAAACAATTGATTAATTTTGCAGCATTTATATTAGCAAACCACTGTGTTGAATATATCTTCTTTCTAATGAAGGTGGAATTTTGGGCAAGTGACTCCTTAGGGTGATGACTCACCTACTTGCGGCCACTTTCCCATGACTGAATTACAGGATAATAAGAGTGTATCTTATATTTGCAAAACTTCCTTGCCAGGTCTCCCAGTTCTCATGCCAAAGGGTATCTGTAAATTGGCTTGAAAATTTGGGGATTGCAAGAAGGGTCAAAGATTGAAGGAGAAAGGAAATCTCCTTGGGAAAGTTTAAAATAAATTAAGTAGATCTGATTAGCAAAAGACGACAGCTACATTTCAAGAAGATGTTAAATGTTCTGTACAAATCATTTTATGTTGATTAAACAGAACGCTATAATTTCTTTTCTAAATTGAATGGGCTACAGTGAAAAATCATATTTGGCCCACCCTGAATAATAACTTTTCTCTGAAGACCTTTACTGTGAATAGAGAATTTTAAATTAGATGAAGAAATAACAATGCATGATGTTGCTTAGCAACCACTATATGTCTGTTCATAACAGATACCTCAAATGGATGAGTTTTGGGTCACTTTGAGAGAACAAATAAACTAATTACCTGGGGCAAAATTAAATGAATTTCCACAAGCCGAACTTGTGCCAATATCATTTTATTCATATATTTATGCCAAGGAGAGAGGTTTTCATGCTTACAAAGGCTCCTGACATGGCCTACAGCTCTTAAATCCATCATACCCTGGGTGGCTAAGAGAAATAGCTTTGGTGACAATGGGGAATGGAGCTCAGGAGTCAGGCAGACCCCCAGCTGCAGATGGATCGGTTTGGTCTTCACAGTTGTCTGGTGATTTTTGTGCATATGCATTGCCTGCCAAGAGCAGAGGTGGGTGAAGGTTCTCATTCCTATCCTGCATAACCTCGTCATCAAGGGTTGACAATGAAAGCAAGTCTCAGAATGAATTCTGCACCCCTCCCCTCCATAAACTTTGTTTAGCAAGGAAATACACAACCTGCCCTTGGAAGCTCAGGGAAGGCTGGACTTTCTGTCCTTAGCCTCTTTGCAGTTTAGCCACACAACAGAATTCTTTGCAATTTCATGGACTCAAGACTAAATGTCATCATGGGCCTGGTGTTAGACTGCCGGCCAGGCTTTCATATCCTAGTCATGCCTGAGCACACGTGCCTGGAAAATATTTCTAGGCAATTCACATATCTTGAACACCACTCATTTCACCAACAAAAAATTATCTCTGACATCCTTTGTGCTAATCAAAAAACCCTCTGATTCAGTGTGCAGTAGTCGAAAATAGTCGAAGGCTCTGGTTGCAGTCTTTACAATACTTTTGCAGTCTTTCAAATACTAAGGAACTCCTCCTGGGGTGTAGATTCCTGCTTGGGGAATTCAGAATGTTGACTAACCACTCCCAGATTGTAGATTAAAATGGGTTTACACATGCTTGTGTATTTTACCAAATCTAAGATGCCATCATCTGGAAGATACCATTATTTCATGTAGCACCAAAAAAGAAAAAAATTGCTGCCAATAAAATTCATATAGTGTTCTCTTATACACTTTACAATTTTATTTTATACTTATTAAAATAACCTTTTTAGCTTAGATTGGGATTTCTTTTTAACTATAGGTTAAACATGTTGATAGATCAACAGACAAAAATATAGGTGAAGAAATGTTTATAGTTTTCCTAAAAAAATCTTCACATCCAAAATTTGACTGTTCTCATCATTTTATCAACTAAAAAGAAGTCCACTTTGTTTTTCTTTTTTCCCACCCAGTGCTGTTGTTCATGGACACTAATGATGCATCAATTTCTTAAAATAACCAGAAGCCATTGGTGCGGGGTTCTGCCTGGTTCTGCCATGCGGTGGTCCAGCAGCCTACATGATGTGGGGCCTGAATCTGATAAAATCTAGGGGTAGGGGAGGCTTGTAGAAAAAAGAACATAAAATCACAAACACAAAATGAGGCACAATAGTGATTATTTATTTAGAATGAGAAAAACAAATATTACAAAACATCACAAATTTGCAAAGTTAAAATTTTTAATCCAAAGCTGTCAAATATCACAAATATCACAAAATACTGAAAAATATCATAAATGCTTTCATTAATTAACGGCTTGACCTGCCTCTCTGATGCTTTTATCCCTGTGCTTTTGGGCTGCATACGCTGCAATTGCTCTGTTGCACCGAGCTACGTAATTGTCATCCAATTACTCTTATACTGTGTGCGTTGACTTATGGCTCAATAGGAAGAGCAGTTTTGTCTCAGGAACACTTGATTCTCCAGCCCGTTTCACTGCACCGGTTCTGTTTTGTTCGGCATGTCGCCTGAGACTGCCGGCTCCCACCAGGACAAGATGCTGGAAAGAAATCTCACGTGTGGGAATGTACAAAATACCATCCACTGAGATGTTTGTGGTACTCGCTGTCTGAGGTATTGTTGCATGTTTGTCCCCTTAAAACACAAGCATTCTAATAAATTCTATTTTGTGTGATTTTCATGAAAAGGTATGGTTTGTTTTGCATTGTAAATGTTTCACTTTTTGAGTTTCTTGGGAGAAGAGCACTCCCATTTGGACTTGGATTCATGATAATGGAACAGTTTGCTTACAATTTTTGACAGCTTTGATGACTGAAAGAAATTTAAACAGGCTGGCTTTTGGCCCTGTCGATGTTCAACCTTGTTTTTCCTCCGCTACCTTTACGTTTGAGGTGTTGGGGCTGCGGTAAGTCTGCTTGGGCTGCCATGACAAAGTACCACGGACTAGGTGGCTCATATGACAAATTTCCTCACTGTTCTAGGGCCTGGAAGTCTGAGATCAAGGTGTTGGCAGTTTTGGTTTCTCCTGAGGTCTCTCTCCTTGGCTTGCAAGTGGCTGGCCGCCTTCTCGCTGTGGCCTCACATGGCCTCTGTCCCTGTGGGTGTGCGTCCTGTGTCTCTTCTTATAAGGAAGGACACCAGGCCTATTGCAGGAGGGTCCACTCTTATGACCTCCTAAAGGCCCTGTCTACAAATATAGTCACCTTGGGGGCTAGGGCTTCAACCTGTGAAATTTGGGGGCACACGATCTGGTCCGTAACAGGGGCCAAAGGTAAGTTGGGGTGGGGTCTGACTTCTGGTTCTACACCTTTGTGTCATGATGCTGGGCTCGGTGACGCAGTGGGTGGTAGGGAAGTCCAGGAAGCATTCCGATACTGACACGGCTACCAATAACTTAATTAAACTTGGAAGTGACTGTGAGACATATACACCTCCTCAAACCTCAGCTATCAAACCAAACCACCTGTTTCTCCTATTCAACTCCCCACCCTTCCTTAATCAGGTCCCTCAAATGCCTGCAGCAATGCCAGAGCCACCTGACCTGAGGAAAAGTGCCATGGGGACAAATGGGAGTAGGAGGAGAGAATGGTCTTCACTCATACTGGTTAAACATCTTACTTCTACAGATTTTCCTCATGCCATCCCGGGGCCTGCCAGAGTCCTCTGCAAGTGAGGGGCCCTGAAGCTTAAATTTTACTGGTTTCATGGTAAATTCATCCCCGAGAACTAACTTACTTTTGATGCCAACTTTGGGAATGTTGCAAAACACATCTGACTCACCATTCTCCAACCCCTCCATTTGGCTCCTAGGGGTTAAAAGTATTCTGCTTAGTCTATATGATTTTCTTCTAAATCGCTAACATTCACTCCGCAGGGTTTTTTTTTTTATTAAACTTTTATTTTGAGATTATTGTAGTTTCACATGAAGTTGTAAGAAATAATATAGAAAGATTCCACGTACCTCTTAATCATTTCCTCCAGTGACAGCATCTTGCACAACTCTAGTACGATGTCACAACCAGGATATGGATGTTGATACGGTAAAGTTACACAAAATTTCCATCACGTTGCCCTTTTGTAACCATACCTCCCTCCCTCCCACCCCACCTTCTCCTTAACCCCGGGCAACCACTAATCTGTTCTCCTTTTCTAAAATTTTGTCATTTCGAGAATGGGATCATACAGTATATAAATTTTTGAGATGGATTTTTTTTCACTTCTCATAATTCCTGGAGATTCATCCAGGGTATCTGCTGCCTTCTAGCTACCATTTAGAGTCCTCTGCTGTTTGTTTTATATATAACATCCAGGTGTTTTAGTTATACTGAGGGGGAAGAATCAGGAAAAAGGCATCTACCCCATTTTCTTGGAAACAGAAGTCCAACTGGAGGATTTGGCCCTAGATTTGATATTTGCTCATGTGCAGGCCATGACAATGACATAGGACAGCTGCCTGGCCAAGAGCAAAGTCAGAATGGGTGATATGTGAGAAAATGTATGTCCTAGCATGAAAGGGAGTATATTATATAGTCTGTGACGTGGTATTTTCCTGTAAGTTATAGGCCATATAACAAGGTTGCTATGCTCTGCATGTTGGTGTCCCCTCAGGATTCACACGCTGGGACCTTATACCCAATGTGATGCTATAGGAGGTGGAGCCTCTGGGATGTGATTAAGTCATGAGGGTGGAGCCCTCGAGATTGTGGTTAGTGCCCTTACACAAGAGGCGCGAGGGAGCTTCCTTGCCCACTTCTGCCACGTGAGGAGACAGAAGATGCTGTCTTGGAAGCAGAGAGTTCTCATCAGACATCAAGTCCACTAGTGGCTTGACCTTGGACTTCTGAGCATCCAGAACCATGAGCAGTAAGTTTGTTTTTGTAAATTACTTGGTCTAAGGTACTTCGTTACAGCAGCCGTAATGACCACAAGGAGGGTAACCTCTCAGTTATCTGTACTTGATGGCTCATTAGCATTCTGGTCTCCCATGCCTATATCCAAGTCTGAAAATATTAATATCATGAAGAAATTAAGCTTTGCTAATGTTTAACAAAATGACTGAGAGGTTTGTGTACGTAACTTGTGTTACAGGTTGGGTTTCTGGGAAGCAGACTCTCAGAAGGAGTGGAGCATGCAGGAAGTTTACCAGGGAGTGTCCTGGGTGTTGACATCTGTGGCAGGGACAGAGGAACAGGATGGGGCAGAGGCCCTATGACAGCCTGGGCCAAGCCCCCTCAGAGCTCGGGAGCTGGGAGGGCCCTTTAGAGTTGAAGGGGGCTCTGGGGGGCACCTGGCAGTGCCTACTGTGGTGCGTCACTACATATATTCATACAAAGATACATTCTCAGAACTGTTTTACCACAAAGGGTGCATAAACAAGAGAGCTGGGCAACAGCTGTCGTAGAAGGCCAAGATTTTGCAGGAGAATAATGCCAATATCTCAATCAGTAGTGATTTCTAGTTCTGATTTGTTGCTGTTTTTTGGTCTTTAAGTTAGTTTTTCCCCCAAAAGGGATGATTTACATTTATTTTGGAGTTTTAAATTAATATTCAATTTATTCAAATAATAAATTGAAAAGTCTTATTTTCCTTAAGCCTATATAAGTCTCACTTATAAATCTCATTGTTCTTTTTATAAATCTAGTGAATTTCAGCTATCCTGTTCAAGGGTGCTTTTATTAGTGTTCCAACTGAACAGACAAAACTACCTTAAATAATCAGGCCTGTTTACAACTTGGTTAATTAAATTCCTTTAAGCATTTTTACTGCATTTATAAATATAATATATTTGATTTCTCCTCTGTAGGTAATGCAATACATTAAACTTATGAGTATAGTAAATCTCAAATTCTCTTAAGCATCTAATGCTGTTTATAAACCTTGCCAAATTCTCTTAAGCTTTTCAGCTTAAAATCTCAAGTTAAAAATGTTAGTAAATGGCACATGTTAATGGAATCACAAAGCTAATCTGTTGGTTTTGATAGGCCAAATTATCCCCAAACACTTTAAATACCAAACATACACACGGTATTCTTCAGTGTAACATTCAGGTCTTGGTCTCCTAACTGGATGTGAAGTTTCCTGCCTGACTGTTGGAAACTCTCAGGTTCTTATGGGAGAATGACCATGGCATAAGCAGGTTGTAGGGAGAACAGATCCAAACCAAACTCTTCCCCCTGTCTGGACATTTAATAAGCAAATACTTTTTGTCAAGCCTGTGAGCTCGATGAAATCCCTATTCTCTCTCTTTTTTTAAATTAATTAAATTTTAAAAATTAACAGATGTTATATATTTATAGTGTGCAACATGATAAATGTGTATACATTGTGGAATGGCTAAACTGAGTTAATTAACATCTGCGTTACCTCAGATACTGATCATTTTTGGGATGTCCTCTGCCTTGCGGGTGGTCTGACCTTTGCACGGAAGGTTCCCCTGAGGCAGATATGACGGTGTCCACAGGCCAATCCTTTCCCAACGCAACGGCTGGACACGGACTCTCAAGACATCAAATGTCGAGGGGCATCATTTCCTGGGCTCTTTGTCCTCTTCATGAAGTGTGGGGCTTGTTACTGAAATATTTTACTCCATCACACAACTTGAATACCATTAATTTCACCAACATAAATATTTTCTGATCCTCAGTAGATTAATTAGGAAAACTTTTGCTGTTGATGGAGATTTGGGTGGCTGGATCTCCTACCGTAGCCATCTCTGGTGTGTGGGCTTGGTGGTGACGGTGACAATGCTGACCACTAGCTGTGCCTAGTGAATAACTTACACTGACATACCACAGCATCACACTGTGTGTACTGACGTGTTTTAATGTAGATCACACATATCTTAACACCTTTCAAGGGTTAGATGCTCCTCACTGAAAAAGTGTCATTCCAGGTACGTTGGGCTCTCGTCCTAAACAGAAAGGTGTTCCTTCTAGAGCATTTTGTGTGGGATCCATGCCCTGGGTGCCCAGGGCTGCTTGTGCTTGAGAGGGACACACTGACCATTTTCATGGTGTCTATTGGAGACTACCGGGACTCCCAGACCACATCCTCCAAAGGGGGCAGTCTTGCAGACCATGTCCATAGGGTTGCCGTTAACTCTCAGCAATTATTGAGTTAACTAAGAGTTGGGTGGACCCTTCAACCTCACTGAGACCCCACTGACTTCCTTTCCTATTTGGTTAGATTTTTTATGTCTTTAGTTCTCTTAAGGCCTCCTACTGGTTTCCACTTCCCTTAGCAGAATTAGCACATAATTCTTTCCTTTCATTTGCGATGGCAAAGAATCCCACCCTACTGCCTGGAAGCAAACCTCTTTCAGAAATTCCTTTTGTTTTTGCTCTTTTACTCTTTAATGTTGATTATGAAATATTGATTTATGTAGAAGGATATATATAGTGTACATATGTTATGAAGCATGATAATACTATAAACACCTGGGATAATGGAATATCTTATAGAATCAAAGGAAGACAGAGCCATTGGACCTTGGGAGGGAAGGATGTGGTGCAATTCTGGGGATCTTAGAAGAGCTTCTGCACCCCTCTCCAGGGTGTGGCTGTCGATTCGATGGCTCAACTCCAACCCCCTTCTTCCACCTTGGTTGAATTCTCAAGAGGGAAAGTGTATTTGACCTAGGTTGGCCACACATCCACCTCTGTGCTTAGGATTTGGCAAATCCTATGGTTGGGAGCCCTACTGGGGTAGGCACAGTTTCCCCAAAGCAGGAGGTGGGACAGACAAAACAATCAGACATCCCTCGTATTCTCTAAGCCAGGTGATGCCTGGGGGGCTCAGTCAGGGCTCCCTGACATGTGCTCCCACTTGCTCCCATGTGGGTTTGCCCCTGCACTTGGTAGCTGTGGGCCAGAGCATCCAATTCTCTGGCTGGTCTTGCTTTCTGTGTGGACAATCCTTGAATATCATTTGAACGTTGTTTTTAACCTTTTCAATTTTCCAGCAACCATACAGATTTTCTTGGGTCTTCTGGTGCTGATTTTGAGAGGGAATCATATTTGAACCATGTGAGATATTCTGGGGCAGGTTGAGAGGATCTGTGGTGAGATTGGAAGGAGAGGAGCGAGAAAGACGGTGAATGTAGCAATGTTCACCAAGGAAGGGAAACATGAGCTGGAACAAATCTGGGGGGAAAGAGAGGCAATAGGTAAACTTGAACCTTGAGAGTTGGGAGGTGTCAGGAGCCTGTTGTAAATGTGGGCTGTGTGTCTTGACCTGTCTTCCACTCCAACCATGATTTTCTGCTCATTTCTCACTCCCAAAGGTTTGTTTTTCACTGTCTGCCTCATCTTTGTTCACTGTCTTTGTGTTTATCTTGACCAAAATACTGGCAAAATTTCTAATAATTACCATTTTGGGGAATTTATGCACTGGACATACCTAGCACTTGATATATACATATGAATTTTATGTACATAAAATTTGATTTTCAGACCAACCCTACAAGGTAGGCCTTTTTATCCCTATTTTACAAGATGAGGACATTGTTTGGCCCCTGCAAGCCAGAAATCTCTTTGGGAGATTACCTCTGCTCGGTTTGGTGCTGAGTTTTCTCATCGCCTTCCATGTCATCCCTGGTGGTAGTTGGCTGGAGAGGCAGGACGGTAAAGGGGAGGGAGAACAGTGACCACCTGATTTGAGTCATGGCTTCATCATTTACTGGTGTAACCTATCAAATCCCTTAACCACTCTCTGCCTCTGCTTTCCCATCTTTAAAATGTGGATAATCATAGAAACTTTGTTAACTATGATCATTAAAGGAATTAACACACCTAAAGCACTTAAAACAGCACCTGGTGCTGTGAGCATGATACAGATACTGGTCACATGGGTCTGGTGGGGGCCCAGGGGATGATGGGGAGACATTGGCCAAGGGGTGCAGGGTTACAGTTAGATAGGAGGAGTAAGTCCTGATGTACTGGGCCACGTTAGGGTGACTATCATACATGATGTTACACTGTATATTTCAAAATAACTAGAGGAGAGGATTTTGAATGTTCTTACCACAAAGAAGTGATAGATGTTTGAGGTGATGGATATGCTGAATACCATGATTTGAATATTATTAATACACATTGTATACATGTATCAAAAATCACATTGTATCCTATAAATATAGGTCAATTAAAAACAAAATAAAAACACTCTCAGAAACAATGCTAGTCATTGTTATTTGTCCATGTGTAATACATGGGAGAGAACTTTCCAGAGAGGCAGGGCAATTAACCACTTGTGAGATTCTGGGGCAGGCCATTTTGCTCTCTGGGATTCAGTTGGCTTGACTGTGGAATCAGGAAGCAGAAGAAATGTTCTCCGAGGGCCTCTTCATTCATTCCAGTGACCAGCAGAGAGGCCCTTGGAGCACCCTGCCATGTCCTCCGAGGCAGGTGTTGGAAACAAGCCACAGGCGTGTCTATCAATGGACCTTCTGATCAGAATGTCTCCAGACAGGACTGGCCCCGACCACACAAGGCACAGGGTTGTGGCCAGGACTCCTTAAAGTGGGACAGCAAAAGCAATGAAGGGTCTTTGAGGATGAAGCAGTGACAGAGCAAAGACACAGCTCAAGGCAGGGATGCTTAGTCTCCTTTGTGCCCTGGACCCCTTTGGCCATGTGACAAGGGTCATGGACCCTTTTCCAAATAATACTCTTAAATGCATAGCATAAAATACATAGGATTACTAAGGAAATCAATTAAAATATAATTACCATATATATATCCCAAATTGGAGACTTAGTGACATATGGGCTTTGTTACCATATTAAACAGCAAGCTCTCGTGGCAGATCTAACAGCTATCTCAATTTTGAAATGGAGATGAGAGTAAATAATTGGGATACCTGCAAAACCTTAATGTGATAGGAAAATATCCGTGATTTCTTTTGGCCATAAAATCTCCGAGACTACTGCAGTTTGTGGCCTGCATTCATATTTGAAGGAAATACTAAATTTAAGTTAGAGGTTAGTGAAAATAAAGATGTCATTTTTTTCCCCATCCAAGTTTATGGATCGCCATGAATTTATGCCATCCAAATAATGTCCATGGTTCTATGACCCAAGGCAGATGCACAATAATATATAGGTTGTGAGGTGTGCCAGAGGCAGAGGGAGGAGATTTACCAGACAACAACCCACAATCTTTCCTATCTGTCTGGAGGGAGGCTTCCTAGAGTGTGTGGAAATTAGAAAATGCTTCTCAAAAGGGCAAAATGTTTATTGTAGAGGCACCTTTTATGATGTAAGGGATTGGAAAGCAGCATGGCATTGCATTCTCATGTCCACGAGATAGGCGAGGATTGACACGGTTCATTTTTGGCCTGGATTTCTTTCAGAGATGCTTGCAGACAGGGATGTGAATTTCCTGGGATAGTGGAGTGGGGTTAGATATTCGAAAGTGCTGGCTCATCACCCACGGTGCGATGGACCCTTGGGATGATTTAATGTAGCTTTCAATGGCACAGCGAAGATTTATGCAGATAATCATCCCCTTGGTGGGAATCATAAGTTATCACCTTTATTTTTGCATATAGAAAGGTCCTTCATGAATTCTGTGGGTTCTCACAATTCAGCCCTATGCTTGAGAAGAAGGTGAACAGTTTTTAGATTTAATTAAAGACTACAAGAAAGGTAAATTTATAGGGTAGAAAACATCAATCGTAGACTATGTATTAAGGCTAATGGAAGAAGGGACGACATTTATTTTCTAACATAGCCAAACACGGTGTAGATACAGTAATCTCTGCAGTTGTAATGGGAGCAGTGAGAATGTTCTAGGATGTTTGCATGGGACGGTCATTTCTAGAATGATTTATGGCCATTGCAAGACAGGATCAGTGGAAGCCAGCCGATGGGACCCAGACTCCTGAGGTGCTGTGGATTAATGCAAAGAACTGTGCATCTCTGTCTGCATACATTCTGTATTTTTTCAATTACGTAGAAGTTTTCACTGAATTTCTTGGTATTCAAAAAGGATCCTTAAAAAAGTTAGGAACCATTGCTCTAGAAGATATGCAATTACTTCGGTGGAAATGTGATTTCAAATTTATTCTCAGCAAATTTCAAGAAACATCAGCCTGCTCAGCTCCTTACATAACACATTTCAGAGGTTTGGCTTTTATGAAATAGCATACTCAAGTTTCATACACAAAACTTCATTTTCTCAACTTTTTCATTTCTGTACTAATCAGTCCTTGTTATGAAACACTAGAATCTCAGTTTGTAGGTTCTATTTCAATATTATTTTAAAACTTACATTCATAGAGAAGCTTGAGTTTGTAGCTGAATACTGTGTATAAAAGAAGTTTTAGGCTTCAACTGTTTCTAAGGGAACCACTGCCTTTAAATTTGAGTTAAAATTAAACAAAGGAAGAAATGTAATGGAGACTTTTGCTCAGACAATATAAGATGGTAGAGAAACTTTTTGGAGGGAAATAGTTGACTTGGGTCATGTTTTTGGTGAGGTGATTCTTTTACGTGGGGATATATATATTTTTTCTTTGATTTGGTAGAATTTAGGGGTCTGATGGAATTCTGGAACTTTGCTAAGGGGCAAATGAAGGACAGTAGTTTTAATTAGTTGTCTTGTCTACCATGAGAGCCTTCTCACTGCAGTGGAGAAAATCATCTGGTGGCTAAAGGTGGGAAGCTAATTGCTAGAGGGACGTTGAGGACATGGAACAGTTCTAAAGTCCCTGACTTCTAGCAGTAGCTGAGTTGGGAGGTGCAAGTAAGAACTCAGAATGTTCAAAAGTAGTGTTCTCTCTGAGTCTGGAAATCAATTTGATCTCCACTGTTAGATTGATCAAGGATAAAGGACAGTTAATGGTTGATCTTCAAGATACTAATTTTACCCAGATAGTTGCCAACAATATGTAAGCACAGAGATCTAACTGGAGAACCATAATACTGAAATATGCTTGCAGCTAAATGTCTCTGCCCTACACATCTCCGCTGTTCTACTGGTAAGAATTCTTGTAAGGATTCTGCTAGAGAGGGTTATGCCTTCCTGATGGCTGTTTAGAATCTGCCCCAGGGTTGCAAGAGGAGGCTACAAATGTGAGCTTTAGGACAAGCTGTTAGAGTTCAGGCGGGATCTTGCCTCCTGGAAGGAGGAGTTCCCTGTGCAGGAGTACCCAGAAGGTAAGCTCAGGGAGGACTAAGAAATGAGCTTTCAGAATGGGGTTCCTTGAGGAATCATTTAGCAAGCTAGCTGCTGTTTTGGCCTCTGCACCTTCTAAACAGAACAAGCAAAGTTAGCCAGCTCCTGGGTGGCTGCTGTGTGGCCGAGTCCGGCTGGGAGAGCCGGTGACGGCAGTTGTCCATCCACCTCCGTAGCAGAGGACAATCCTTTTCAACATAGCTGATTTGCATGACTATTTTGTTTTTCATGTTCATTTAGCTATTTTAATACAGAAACTCAAGTGGGGAAGTGCATCTGTCTCTGTTTCTGGTGAATCTCATCGACAGCGGGGTTCTCCACTCCAGCATAGCTGATGGTTTGAGTCAGATCGTTCTTGGTTGTGGGAGGCCGTCCTGTATGTCATAGAGCATTTAGCAGCATCCCTGCTCGGCTTTTGCTCACTGGCATCCCCAACGTGCAACAAGAGAACATCTCCATATGCTGCCAAATACATCTTAGGGGGCAAAATCGCCCCTGGTTGAGAACTCCTGATCTACAGCATCCATCATCTCTTTAGCCCACATGTATGTGACCAAACATTACCACTGAGTGCCTGCAGGTTTTCCTAATTGCGGACAAAATCTTAAAGGTCATCCATATGCCAGAGCATAACCCTGGGCTCATGGGTGAGTAATCTCCGTTCAGCAAAATACAGCTATGGGAGTACTTTGTTGTTTTCTAAAACTTGCCTTTTTGAATCTTCTTCCCTAGACAGGGGGTGAGGGGACCACAAGGTTGCCAGCTCACAGACAGTCAGTCAGTCAGTTATGGTAAATTAATCCAAGTCCGGAGATTTTCAAATTAATCCAATTGTTAAAAATCTCAGACCCATTTGAGTAAGTATCTAATCCCATTCAGGTCCTGCTGTCCACACAGAAGAGTGGAAAACAGACTTTCTCTGTGCCTGTCTCCATCTCTGCCTCTTCTTATTGCTCCGGGTGACCGAGCCTGGCCCAGGTGGTGTGAACGGAAGGAGAGTTGGGCTGGGACGGGAGGAGCAAAGAAATCCTTGGTAGCCAAACACAAGGTGTTTGTTAAAAAGTTAATGTATTTCCTTTTTTTGGCTTTTATTTCCTTTGGTTGAGTGATTTAAAAACTTGGTCAAAAACACATACCATGAAGTTTACCATTTTAACCATTTTTAAGCATATAGTTCAGTAGTGTCAAGTATATTCACATTGCTGTGCAGCCAGTCTCCAGGACTCTTTTCTCTTGCAAAACTGAAACTCTGTACCTAGTAAACAAGTCCCGGTTCTCTCCTTCCTACAGTAACTGGTAACCTGATTCTACTTTCTGTCTTTGTGAATTTGACTATTCTTGACACCTCATATAAATGGAATCATATAATATTTGTCTTTTTGTGACTACCTTATTTGACTTAGCATAATGTCCATCACTTTCATCCACATTGTAGAATATTCCATTGTATGTTTATGCCACATTTTGTTTATCCCTTTATTTGTTGATAGACAGTTGGGTTGCTTCCACCTTTTGGCTGTTGTAAATAATGCTATTATGAACATGGGTGTACAAATATCTTTTCGAGACTCTGCTTTCAATTCTTTTGGATATATACCCAGAAGTGAAATTTCTGGATCATATGACAATTCTGTATTTAACTTTTTGAGGAACTTCCACACTGTTTTCCTTGTGGCCAAACCATTTTACATTCCCACCAACAGGGCAGAGGGCTCCAATTTCATTGTTGGCCATTTATCTCTCTTCTTTGGATAAATGCCTATTCAAGTCTATTGTTCATTTTTTAATTGGGTGGTTTTTATTGTTGATGGTGATATTTTCTTTTTATTAAAAATTAAAAGCATCCAGTGGCTTTTGGACAGTATATGACTCGTGAGGAAGAGATCTATTCATCCAGGTTGGTTGTAATGATGCAAAAAAGCCAACAGATTAGGAAAAACGTCATTACGACACCGTATGAGGCTGACATAGTACCTTCAAAAACTAGCCTGAGAAAAGTCTTGGTTCTTCTCACAGAGCCTCTTCCATATTTCAGAGCCAGCGACTACTCCATACATCTCTGTGTCCTCGTCTGGAGCAAGCCCCTGTTTCTGGTACCTCAAAGGCAGACTTGATCTTCTCGAGATTTAAAGTCTTGAGAATGGAGGAGCTATAGGGCCATGAGGCCATTTACTTATTGCCTGACTATTCTTCAAGGTACCAGAACAGAAGGACTCATTAGGCACATTCTTTGTAGAGGCGTTTTCAATGAGGAGCAAACATAGGTTAATTAAAAACAGATCTTGCTAAACAAAGGTAATTGTTTCCTTGATTATAATCACCGATTTTGTGGCAAGAGTGAAATGAGAGAAGAGACCTTAATTTAGGTAGCAGCTTGACATTACGCGACTTGATAATGATCCTCAAAAACAATGAATTTGGAATGACAATTTTGAAAGTACAAAAAAGTTTCCAAAAGATGTGTTTACTCTTGAAGAACAACAAGCAGTGACTGTCTCTTGGAGGGTGACGATATGGAAAGCTGGAGCAAATATCCCGGGGGAACTTTCCACTTATTCTACTCACCAGTTCCACTAATCTAATCATGTGTGCACTTTCCCAGCTGGCTCTTTGGGGGACAAAGTTCATCTTCTTGACCTTGCATTTTTATAGTGCTCACAAATATGTGACACTGAAATATTTGTTGAAAGAAGGAGTGAGTGAAGGAAGAAGGCAGCCTCGATCCAGTCGAAGTCAAGGCTCTAAGCAATTGTCAGTACTGTGTAAAGTTGAGACACAGGCAAAGTTCCATTCCCATGTCCCTTATGATGCTGCCCTTACCTCATCAGGAAAAGGGGCCACTTGTGCTCAGTGACCCTCTTGAAAACATCATACCATGCTCAGTCTTCTATCATAGTGTCCTCACCTCTGTCTCCTGTTCCTGTAGGCTCATGAATACACAGAGGCAGTAAGTATATATAAGAGTCGCATGAAATAATAATCCAGCCCACCAAACACGGTTTCTAATCTTTAAGTAATGTCTGCTCCAGGAGAGTCGGCCTTCCCAAAGCCCAGATGCCCCACGATGCAGGGGCCACCTCTCATTCTTCACAGACATCTGGCTCCTTCAAGTCTGGAGCTACACAGTCACGGGAGAGATGAAGTGTCTCCTCTTTTGCCAACTGGAGGCTCATATTTTGAGGGGTTCAGTTATTTTTTCCCTTAAGAGAATTCAAACATTCTCTTAAGTGACCAACACTAGAAAAGATCTTTCTTACAGGGGAAATTTGTCTATCATCAGTAGGTAAGATATCTGAAGAACGTCACCGTTCACAAAAGAGAAATATATACGGCATGCGTTTTCAACAGAGGTGATACTTCCCCCAAGGAGGCAAAAACTGGTTCATGGGGGAGGGCAGGGAGTGAAAAAAATCTTAGATATTACAATGGTTTGTGGCTCTCTGAAGGGCCACAGTTTTTAAACAGAAACAAAGCATTATCTGTGCCATTCAGATTTCATGGGTAGAAGTGATTAGGAAAAGCCTAAAAGGATCCACGTGGAGGATGGGAATGATAAAAATGAGGTTGGGAAACACTGATGTATGTTAAGCAAGGTCCTTTTATTGACCACGTTGCAAGGCCCAGCTCACATTCAGACTTCTCTAAGATGCTTCCCTTCCGCTCTGGTCTGTGGGGACATCTCCTGAGCCTCTGTGCAACCTCTGATGGAGAGATCAAAGGACTGGGTTCAGGCCAGGACCATGGGGAGGCTGCGGGCTCCAGAGGAGGCAGGAGTCGGATATCCTGCAGGCAGCTGGGGCAGGGGCCAGAAGGAGAAGGCCGGCAGGATAAGAAAGCCACAAGAATGTGCATATGCTCAGCTAAGCTAAATCTAGCCAACAGGGACCCTTTAGTTATTCCACTTTGACCATGACATCCCTATCTGCAGCAGAAGGGGAAGTCCTTTAATGGCAGCATGTACACAGTTGAGGCAACAGTGTCCCTAAGTGAACTAGCCTCATTAGCATGACAAAAACACACTCACTGGCAGTGACAGTTTATAAATACCATGGCAACCCCTGGGAATTACCCTATATAGACCAAAGCAGGGAAGGATCCTCAGTTCTAGGAACTCTCCACCCTTTTCCCAGAAAACCATGAATATTCCACCCACTGTTTAACATAGCACTAAGGCTTAGCGTAAAAGAACAAACCCTGACCCAGGATGGTACCAATCCTTCTTGGATCAGTCTGCTCTTTTACCTTTCCTTTAAGAAAGTACTCTGCTTCCAATAAATTTATCTGCTCATACTTCGTGTCTGAATTTTCTCCTTTGCTTGTGATCCTGCGCTTGAATTCCTCCTTGCGCGGCCGTCGAGAACCATCTGTGCTATTGTGGGTTCGCAGAGTGGGTCGTGCTGTAGGACACCCGGTGAGCTGTCCATGGGAGTGCGCCCCAGGAGCTCTGGGGTACGTGGAGAGGCAGGAGTTGGCGGGGCTCGTGGCAGCGCCGATCCAAGGGCAGAGCAGGATTATCCATGAGAGGTCTAGCCTCGGATCAGGGAGCAGTCGAGTGGGACGTATGTGTGAAGCAAGAAGGGCTTCACCACAGACGCTGTTGTGTTTTCGTATCTTTGATGCTGATGCATTGGTTGGCTTCAATGTAGAGAGCTGAATAATCGTTCATCTGGTTACTTCTTCAATCAGCATTTATTAAGTGCCTAGTATGTGCCAGGCTTTATGCTAGGTACTGGATACATAGCAACACATCGTAGGACTCAGTCTGCCCCCTAGAGCTTGCATCCTGGAGGGAGAACCAGGCAATCAATGTGTAAACAAACATTAACATAGCAGCTTGTAATAAAATTCTGTGATAAAATCAGGTTGGGTGACAGAGTGACTGAGTCCTCCTCCCAATCAGGTGATCAGGATGGGTGGTGAGTAGAGAGCATCTGGACTGACACCAGAAGGCAGAGAATGGCTCCAGGAGAAGTGTGTTCCTGGCCACGAAGCTCTCCTGCAAAGGCCCTGAGCAGGGAACGGAAACATCCTCTGGCTACATGACGGAGAACAGACCGTGGAGAGAGAGGTGTGGATGAAGGAGGTCCCTGCAGTCATGAAGGCCAGAGACGGCGGCCATGGTGGCCCTGGGAGGAGGTGGGTAGATTCAGGCTAAGCTTTGGAGGTAGAGCAAGTAGGATTCGATGATGTTTTGGGTACCTGGAGTATGAGGGAAATGAAGACATTAAAGATGATTCCCAGGCTTTTGACTTGAGAAACCCAGCCAGGAAGAATCACTGCTGAGATGGGGAGGGCTGGGGAGAAGCAGGTCTCAGGAAAATGTGCTATTCCTATAGGTACCCGAGTGGAAATGTCAAATAAACAGTTGCACACACAAATCAGGTGTCCAATGGAGAGGTCGAGGATGGGGGTAGAAATACAGGAAACCTCATCAAGGTGACAATGCTTGTAGCCAAGGACGTGAGGGTGAAATCGCCCCGTACTACTTGCTTCGAGACCCACTCAGTGCACAGCTGGCATGTCCCACCTTTGTCACTTTCTAGCTTTCCTGTGGGAATGACTTCCATACGGACCAGGTAGATTATAAATTACTGATGGTTAGGGGTCAGATCTCTTACGTCTTTGTATCTTTCCTGTGGGAATGACTTCCCTACGGACCAGGTAGATTATAAATTACTGATGGTTAGGGGCCAGATCTCTTACGTCTTTGTATCTTTCATGGAAAATTTAGGAGCACGATAACATGTAGGAGCTCTTTCACTTTTTACTATTGTTCAGACAGAAACCGGACTTCTTTTTCATTCACTCTGGCTTCGCATTAGGTCTAAGTCATCCTGGATTCCTTCCCCCTTCAGTGAAACCTCCACCTCTCCCCTCAAGAGTTGCCAGAGAAACACAAGGACTTGGTGTGTTCTATGACTTTTCTTTTTAAAATTAATTTTATTGTGTGTATTTAAAATATACAACGTGGACACGCACAGTGGCTCACGCCTATAATCCTAGCACTCTGGGGGCTGAGACGGGAGGATCGCTTGAGCTTAGGAGTTTGAGACCAGCCTGAGCAAGAGCAAGACCCCATCTCTACCAAAATTAGAAAAATTAGCTGGGTGTGGTGGCATGTGCCTGTAGTCCCAGCTACTCGGGAGGCTGAGGCAGGAGGATCGCTTGAGCCCAGGAGTTTGAGGTTGCAGTGAGCTATGATGACAATGATGCCACTGCACTCTACCAGGGTGACAGAGTGATACTCTGCCTTAAAAAGAAGAGAAAGTATACAACATGATGTTATATATATATATATAATATATATATTATATGTAGTTGGTAAAATGATTACTATAGTGAACATAGTTCACTAAAGTATGAACTAAATGAATATGTTACTAAAGTAACATATTCATTATTTCACATAATTATCCATTTTTCTCCTGCCCCCCACCTCCATGGTGACAAAAGCAGCTATAATGTACTCATTTAGCAAATATCCTGACTACAATACACTATTATTAACTATACTCCTCATGTTGTGCATTAGACATTCTGACTGGTGGTCCTACATATTTGCTACTTTGTATCCTTTGACCTACATCTCTCCACTTCCTCCCCCACATCCTGACCCCAACCCTGATAACCACTATTACCAACTGTCTATATTTGACCTTTTTTTTTTAAAGATTCCACACGTACGTGAGATCATGCAATATTTTTCTTTCTGTGTCTGCCTTACTGCACTTAGCTTAATGTCAGACCTCCGATGTTTTCTTACCTGAAGCAAAACCAAAATAAAACCTGAAAAAAATAGTAATTAAAAAAAGGCAAATAAGACTGGAAGCCTATTTAGAAAACAAACATGGAGAGGAAGACTTCTCTTCTTTCCTTTGTTTCTCATATCCAAGGAGCTAACTTTTTGTTTTCTTTTGTTGGGAGCGAAATGAATGCTTCTGTCCTTTCTGTTTGTTTTGAAATATTTGCTTAGCAGCTTCCTAGCAGTGGTATGAAATTACAACCTCTCTGAGTCAACCAATTCTCAGAACTGCTTTCATCAGGATGTAGCAGTGGTCTTCTCCTCCTGAACCTCCGGCAGGAAAAATGAGAGAAG
>CAUYSK010029012.1:0-12372 GCA_963575035.1 Avahi laniger | reverse complement strand
TTAATTTCTTTCTATTTTTTGGTAGAGATGGGGTCTCGCTCTTGCTCAGGCTGGTCTCGAACTCCTGAGCTCAGAACGATCCGCCCACCTCGGCCTCCCAGAGTGCTAGGATTACAGGCTTGAGCCACCGCGCCCGGCCCAACATAATTATTTTTAGATTCACACATGTTAGAGCATATATCAATGCTTTAATTCCTTTTTATTGCTGAGTAATATTCTATTTTAGGCACATGCCATAATTTTTTTATCCGTTCATCTATTGATGGACATTTGGATTGTTTGCAGTTTTTGTTTATTATAAATAAAGCTTCTATGAACATTTATGTACAAATTATTATGTGAATATGTGCTTTCATTTCTCTTGGGGCTACTTGTGGGGCCAGGTACAGTGGTGGATGCCTGTAATCTCAGTTACTCAGGAGGCTGAGGTGGAGTTCAAGTCTGGCCTGGGCAACATAATGAGACCCATCTTAAAAAAAATGTCCTTGTGAAGTGACTGGATCATATTTTTGTGTATGTTGAACTTTTTTATAAATAGCCATGCAGTTTTGTAAAGTGGTATCATTTTACATTCACATCACAATATATATGAGAGTTCCAGTTCCTCCACATCCTCACCAACAGTTGGTGTGGTCAGTCTTTTTAGTTTTAGCCCCTAGGAGGTATATAGTGATACCTTATTATGGTTTAATTATCTCTTCAATTTTCTGGAAGAGTTTATGTAAAATTGTTATTATTTATTTCCTGTATGTTTGGTAGAATTCACTACTGAAGCCATCTGGATCAGGAGTTCAATTTCAATTTCTTTAAAGAGACATCGGCTCTTCAGGTTATCTGTTTCTACTTGAATAAGTTTTGCTCATTGGTGTCTCGTAAGGAATTTTTTCATTTCATCTATGTTGTCATATTTATAAGCATAAAATTTTTATAATATTCCCTTATCCTTTTACTATCTGTAGAATCTGTAGTGATGTACTGCCCTCATTTCTGATATTGGTAATTTGTTTCTTCTCTGTTTTTATCCTGGTCAGTCTGGCTAGAGCTTTATCAATTTTATTGATCTTCTCAGAGAATCAGCTTTTGGTTTCACTTTTTTTTTCTTTTCTTTCCTCTAGTTATAGTGCATTGATTTCTACTCTAATCTTTGTCATTTTTTTCTTCTGCTTAACTTTGGTCTTCATTTGCTTTTCTAGTTTTTTTAGGTGGAAGCTGAGGTCGTTGATTTGAGACTTTCCTTTTTTTCTCATAAAGGTGTTTAATGCTATAAATTTTTACTAAGTACTGGGTTAGTGGCATCCCACATATTTTGATTGTTGTGTTTTTGTTTTCATTCTATTTAAAATACTTTTTAATTTCCCTGTGATTTTCTTTTTGCCCATGGGTTATTTAGAAGTGTATTACTTAGTTTTCAAATATTTGGGGTCTTCTCAGAGATATTTTTATTATTGATTTTCGGTTTACTTCTGGTGAGGTCAGAGAACATACTTCAGTCTTTTTAAATTTACTGAGATTTGCTGTGTGGCCCAGAATGTGGTTTATCTCGGTAAATGTAACACGTACATTGAAAAGAATGTATATTCTGCTCTCGTTGGATCTGTAACTGTTTATTAGGTCATGGAGATTGATAGTGTTGTTCAGATCTTCTTTATCTTTACTAATTTTGTCAATTATTGAGAGACTGGTATTGAAAACTTCAATTATAATTGTGAACTTTTAGACTTGGTTCTGTCAGTTTAGTTTTTCATGTATTTTGGAACTCTGTTATTAGGTACATATGCATTAGGTTCATTATGTCATCTCGATAAATTGACTTCTTTATTGTTATGAAATATCTCTCTATCTTGATACTGTTCTGTGTTCTGAAGTCTTCTTATCTGTTATATATAATTACATATATATTATATACATATAAATATATATATAGTAATATATTCCACTCCAGCTTTCTAATGACTGATATTTGCATGATATATCTTTTTCCATTGCTTTACTTTTAATCTTTCTGTGTCTTTATAGTTAAAGTGTGTTTCTTATAGACAGTATGTAGTTAGTGTTGATTTTTACATTTTAATTTGGTTGATGGTGATGAATTCTCTCAACTTATGTTTATCAGAATAATTCTTTGTTTTTATGTTTGAAAGATTATTTTCACTAGTTATAGAATTCTAGATTGATACTTTTTCCTAGCACCTTAAAAATATTTTTTCATCATCTTCAGGTTTTCATTTTTCTGATGAGAAGCGTGCAGTAATTCTTATCTTTGTTCTTATATGCACAATGTATTTTTTTCTCAGCTTGCTTTTAAGGTGATCTTTTTATGTGTGGAATGATAGACAATGGAGACTCGGAAGAGGGAGAGGGTGAGAGGGGGTTACATGGGAGAAATCACTTAGTGGGTATAATGTATATTATTTGGGTGATGGATACCCTAAAAGCCCTGACTTGACCACTACACATGTAACAAAATTGTACTCCATAAATTTATATAATTTTTTTTCATAAATTTTTTAAAAAGGTATCTCTTTATGATAAGAGGTATGATAAAAGTATCTCTTTATGAATTTCAACAGTTTGATTATGATGTACCTTGGTGTCACTTTTATGTTTCTTCTGCTTGGGTTTCATTGGACTTCTTGGTCTGTGGGTTTATAGTTTTCATCAAATTTGGAAAACTTTTGGCCTTTATTTCTTCAATTTTTTTTTTCTATTTTTTTTTTTTTTTTTTTTTTCTATTTTCTTCCTCTCCTTTCTGCTTTTGGGACTCTGGTAACATGTTACATTGGTTCATATTTTACCACAAGTTTGGCTGCCTTCATATTTTTTTCAGACTTTTTTCCTTTCTTTTCTTAATTTTGGATGGTTTTCTATTTCTGTGTGTTTCCATCATTCTGTCTGCAGTGTTTAATCCTCTATTAATTCTACCCAGTGAAATATCATTTCAGGTATTTTATTTTTTATCTATGGAATTCCCATATGTTTCTTTTTATGTCTTCCTTTTTTTTTTCATTATTTTCATGGTTTCCTTTAGATCCTTATACATGTATTATAACATTTATAATAACTATTTTAAAATCTTTTTCTTATTTTGTTATCTCTCATTTCTGGGTCTGTTTATGTTGACTGGTTTTCTTTCCGTTTATGGGTCACATTTTTCCTATTTCTTCATTTTTTTTTAAAATTAGATGCTGGACATTATAAATGTTACATTGTTGAGAGTTTGGATTTTATTGCCTTCTGTAAGCCCTGCTGAAGTTTTTTTGGTGGATGAAGCTCTTAAGTTAGTTTTAGATAGCTTCATGTTTTTCAGGCTTATTTTTAAGCATTGTTATAGTTCATTTAGAATAGCTTTTTGTCTAGATCTAGGATAGTTCTACCACTAAAGACTCTTTTGGGGTATCTGTTAAATGACCCCCATCTTCAATGAGATAGCTCCATTCTGGCTGGTGGGAATTCAATTTGAAGCCCCTTGTGACTCTGGGATTTATTTGGTTTACAATTTCTTCTTAATTGTTCTTTATCCTAACAGTTGTTTTGTAGGCTTTCACCCTATACTTGAGCAGATTTGTGTTCACCCAAAGACTCAAGGGGTCCCTCATGATGATTTTTGGATACCTTATGCACAGCTTCTTCCTTTCCAGTACATTGCTCTGAAAATTCTAGGCACTTCTAGAACTTTGATCTCTGTCATCTCTTCTCAGAGACTGTTGGGCTCTACTTGAATTTTCCCCTCTTTCTGCATACTTTAGAAATGGCCTCTTGGCAGAAAGATAGAGCAATTGTAGGGATTACTTCAATTATTTTCCTCTGTCAGGGATCACAGTACTGTGTTGCCAGTTGTTTAATGTCTAAAAACAGTTGTTTCAAATATCTGTATACTTTTCTAGCTGTTTATGGTAGGAGAGCAGGTTCTTTAGCAGTTATCGCTCGTGTAGAAGCTGAATTCTCTTATTTAGTTTTAATTGCTTTTGAACTTTTTCTTTTAAAAAAGACACGTTCTATATACTCTTGCATTTTTCATTCATCATTATTTTACTATTAGTACGTTTCATGTTGTTGCATATAGCTACAATTCATTCTTTTTCAATGCTTTGTTATATTTTACTGTGTGTTTATATTGCTATTAATTTTTCCATTCTCCTGTTAATGGGCATTTGACTTCTTTCCGGTCTTTTGCTCTTAAGGACATCTGTGCTATAAATATTTTTGTATGTGTCTCCTGACATATATCTAGGAGTGGAATTACTGTGTCATAAAATATGTGAATGCTCAACTTTTTAAAAAGATAATCTTAAAAAAATGTAATGCTGAATTGTTTTCCAAAGTAACTATGTAAATTTACACTCCTGTCAGCAATGCATAAGAGATCCTGTTGATCTGTATCTTCTCCAGTTCATGGTACTATCAGATTTAATTTTTGTCAATCTAGTGGGTATGTGTAAAATATCTTATTTTGGTCTTGATTTACATTTCTCTGAGTGCTAGTAAAGCTGAAAATCTGTGTACTTGTTTATGGGCAGCACACTTTTTTTCCTCTGGCATTTGACCTAGTTGGGATGTTAGTGGTTCTAAGTACAGAACTAGAACTTAGAGGAATAAAAGGAAAAGTCAGTTTTTTGTTTGTTTTGTTTGGAAAACCTAGTTGTTCATAGCCAAATCTTCCTTTTATCTTTCAAAGTATACTATCCATGTAGTTATACCTTATAAATACTTAGGAATTCAACAGGAAAATACTGCATGGATTTCTCTCAAAATTAGAAGTGTATCTTTTGGTATGTTTTTGAAGAATTTGACTTTTTGTACTTTGTAGAAAATACCTATTTTAATAATTAAAAGTGGAACCCTCTGCTTTTGAGTATATCAAGAGATGGGACCTTAATTTGAGTACCTTTTTCTAAGGAATCAAGTACAAATAATGTTGAAGTCTCTTAGAGAACTCCAATAATGGTACCTTTCTTTATTAGTTTGGTTTTGAACCAGTAGAGAAATAAGACAAAGACTAAGATAGATGGAGACCAAGGTATCATCTTTCTTACCAATAAAGTCTAGGTTGGGAGACTCGATTATATCTGTCTGCAAGCAAATACATTTCCTGTTGAACTTCAGAATTAGACAGATTTACATGCCTATTATAGGCAAGGTTGGACTGAGGAGATATATATGTGTGTATGAGGAGCACCCGACCCTATTGAGCTGTAGTGGATATATACTTCCAGGGAGAGAGGATCTCCCAAGAGAAAGAAGGGAGATGCTCAATGGAGCCTGTTCTGTTTGTTTTTCCTAAATTATCAGTCAGATTGGTAAATCGGACTCTTGGTATATACCTTTCTTGGTATATACACTGTGAGAAGAGAGGCAGCAGGAGGCCAAGAACATTAAATTAATTGATCTGTCTTCACACAGAATGAGGGAGATGTGTTTATCTACTAACAAATATGCCATTTTATTAATATTTATTATCATCCAAATATCTAGATATGCTTGGTTTTTTGTAGTAAAAAACAAATATTGGATGGGATCCCTGCCTGTTGAAAGTTTAACAGTATGTTTATAGAGAAATTATTTATACATATAATAAAAATAGCCCATAACCAATCCCTGAACAACACTGGTCTAAACTGTGTGGGTGCCCCTATGTGTGGACTTTCTGCCATGTATGCCATCCCTGTGACAGCAAGACCAACTCCTCCTCATGATTTTCTTAATAACACTTTCTTTTTTCCAGCTTACTTAATTGTAAGAATACAGTATATAATACATATACAAAATATGTGTTAATTCACTGTTTATGTTATCAGTAAGGCTTCTGGTCAATAGTTGGCTATTGGTAAGTTTTTGGGGAGTCAAAAGTTGTACACAGATTTTCAACTGCACAGGGGGTCAACTGTATACATTGTTATTCCTAAACATACATTCCTATACATATATACCTATGATAAAGTTTAACTTATAAATTAGGCATAGTAAGAGATGAATAACAATAACTCATAATTAAAACAGAGCAGTTATAACAATTTACTGTAATAACAGTTACGTGAATGTGGTTTCTTGGAATTGTTCTGTACTCACCCTTATTATTCTTGTGATGATGTGAGATGATTTGATGCCTGCATGATGAGATGAAGTAAGCTGAATGCCAAAGGCATTGTGACGTAGTGTTAGGCTACTGTTTACCTCCTGTATTCCTGAATCCGTGTAACCATCCCCTAGTTGCAGTAAATGGCTTCGTGTCACTTATTTCAGGGGATCCCTTGCTGAAGTCTTCCTATAGGCTCAATGCTTTCTGGTGCAACATGCTGCTGTCTGTTCATGTCTTCCACCCACAAATATAATGCCTTTTCCATCTTAACTAAGCAATTGCTATGCACTGTAGCCATCACTTTTGCAGTGTGAGGTAAAACAGCAAAACTAGCACAAATTTCCTTTTCCTTCTTCACAGTTTCACAGATGGAAGATTTGTTCTTATCTTAGCAACCTCAGCATATGATTTTTTTTCCCCTAAAGTCGAGAACTTTCACTTTTTCACTTAAACGAAGCGCATTGTGGTTTTTCTTTGGCCTATCCAAATTGCCAGCATCATTACTCTTTTTCTTTGGGGCCATTATTAAGTAAAATAAAAGTTCCTTGAATACAAGCACTGAAACACATCGACATTGGTCTGGTAACTGAGACAGCTGCTAAGTGACTAATGTGCAAGGAGCATCTATGGTGTGGAGACCCTGGAAAAAGGGATGATCCATGTCTCAGGTGCAAGGGAGCAGGATGGCTCAAGATTTCATGACACCGCTTAGGACAGCGTGTAATTTAAAACTTACGAGTTCTTTATTTCTGGAATTTTCCACTTAATATTTTTGGACTACCACAGTTGACTGTGTGTAACTGAAACCTCGGATAAGGGGTGACTACTGTATAGATAAGTCTAGAGCAAGTGAGAAGATGTCCAGTCAGAGGCAAAGGATCAGTGGGAGGTGAGATATGAGAGGATGCTAAGGTGACTTGCCTGACTGTACCACAGGATCAATGTTGGGCAACTGTGTGGAGAAAGTGTGAATGAATTGTTGGTATAGGTTTTTGAAATTTGGAAAGTTTAGAAGAGAAAGTGTATGCCTCCTACGGCAGACATTGGGGAGCCATTGAAAGCTCTTAAGTTGAGGAATAACATGATTGAAACAGTCTTCTGTCTACATTTTCATGTCCTTTATGTAGCTTCTATTCATTTGACCTATGTGTAAACTTTTTGGTAAAAAAATCTTTTGATCTTATTTTCTGAATTTAGTATATCACCTATTATTAATCCAAGAAATGCTACCTTTTCTTTTCCTATTTTCTAAATTAAGTCCTCTTTTTCTTTATTTTATTGTATTCTATTTGCTGCTACTCTAGTATTTTATAATTCTAATTTGAGCAACTGACTCTTCCTTTGCCACTTTAGAAACAATATATAAGTAACCTGTCACTTCTGTGTTTCATTCATGGTTTTATTCCTATTTTCCTCTTGAACTAAGCTTAAGAAATAACCAGTTTCTGTCTTTATTTTTCAGGTCCTTCCTCGAGCACAAAACCTCTATGAACTATATGCTGGCAACACGCCTCTTCCAGGACAGGTGGGGATTTGATAAACTTAGAAATTTAGGACTAGATCGTAAGATTAGGAGAAAGTACATGCAGAAGAAGGAAAGAGGCTTCATAAAAATCTTCATGTAAAATCTCTGATAGAAAAGTCCTACAGAAAATATGAAATAATGCCTCATTTTTCCAGAATTTATCATTAACTCTCAGCACTTTGTAACATTTCCAAAAACTAAAAATTAAACCATAAAGATCTGTGAGCAGTCTTCACAGATGCCCTAAAAGTTATTCTTCGAGGAAGGCTCTTAGTGCCTTTATACTTTAGATGCAGTTTTAACAGACATGATTATCTGTTTTTCTAGACCAGAAGAGATTAGAACTATCAGATTAGCAAAAGTGGAGGCACAAAATACACTGAGACTTGTAAGAAATGACAACTGATAATCTCAGTACAAGGGAAAATGGGGGAAATGATGGAAAACAGACATTGGTGTTTAAATAGAACAGCAGTCACAGACTGCTTAACCTCACACACTTTTGTAGCCCCTGTGACCTAACCACATTGCAGTACAGTTCCTTAATTGATTGTTAAAATAAGGCACCCTAGTTGTTTAGAGGAACTTATATTATTTTGAGAATATATACGCTTTTTTCAAGGATTCTTAAAATAGATACCCAGATTTCAACCATTTCTTGCAATTTCATGATCTGTTATCGTAAATAATGGGATTTACAGTTTCTCTCTGTAAATGTGTAGTAATTACCGTTGATTAAGTAAACACATTGTGTAGCTTCTAATCCCCCTCTCTGAAAACTTTGGCAAGGTTTCTTTATCTTTAGAGTTCAGATACTGTGCCAGGATATGTTCTGCTATGCCATTTTTCATTATTTTAGTTTTGCAGTGGGTGAGTCCTTTCAGTCTAAACATGTATGTCTTTCAACTGTGAGAAATGTTCCCTTTATTCTTTCTTTTCTCTCCTTGTGGAACTCTTATTAGATACATTTTGGCTGTAACCTCCATATTTCCTTACTGTTTTGATACTTTTGATCTCATGTCTTAGCTTTAAATTCTTGGAGATTTCTTGAATTTTGTCTTCTAAAACTCTAAATTGGTCTTCAGCCTTGCCTATTTTGTTATTTATTACCAGCACAGGAGAGGGTTGTTTGATTTATGTTTTTTGGTTTTTTTTTTTTTTTTTGAGACAGAATCTTACTCCGTCACCCAGGCCAGAGTGCCATGACGTCAGCCTAGCTTGCAGCATCCTCAGACTCCTGGGCTCAAGCGATCTTCGTTCCTCAGCCTCCTGAGTAGCTGGGACTACAGGCGTATGCCACTACGGCCAGCTAATTTTTTCTGTTTTTAATAGATACAGGGTCTCGCTCTTGCTCAGGCTGGTCTCAAACTCCTGACTTCCAGTGATCCTCCCGCCTCAGCCTCTCAGAGTGCTGGGATCACAGGCGTGAGCCACCGCTCCCAGCTTGATTTGGTTTTTTATTTTGGCAAGCGTGATTTTAATTTCCAAGAACTGTGTTTGCTTTTTGATTAGTTTTCATATTTTATGGATGTAATGTCTTTTCAAGTCTCTTTGACTATATTGATTAGTTTGTTTGAAGTTCCCATATGTTTTTTGCATTATTTTAATTCTTCTGTATTAGTTCTGTTTGTTCATCTTATTCTTTCTAGTTTTTACTGTAACATATCTGCAAATATATGGTGATCTTGGATTGCCCAGTCATATTTAGTAGTAATGGAGTGTTTGCTTAAAATAGGTAGTTTGCATGGATTTTTTTAACATGTTGTATAGATCTGTTTCTGAACTGACATGGATTCTGTGCTCCAGGCTGGATCTTTCCATACTTGGGTTTTCTGTGAGGGGGAAGGAGGGCAGAGCAGGCAATCTGGAAACTACCATACTGGCCAGAATTATGAAGCACTCACATAGGAGTAGCATAACAATAAAAAATTTGAGATATAATAATATATATACTTCTTTATTAGCACATTAAATAACAAGACTCAGCAGTAGGTCTAATAACTGCCATAATTTTCAAAGAATGATAAGTATTGACAGTATTTTGAGATACTTGTGACAGTTCTAAAATAATATGAAAAAAAGATGTTATTTCTTTTGGTAATGAAGCCATACTAATCTATTATGTGTATGGTTTCCTACATTTATGTGGAGGAAATGCTAAATTTCAATTAGGGAATGTAATTTTTTCCCCGTCCAAGTTAGTGTACTCCCTGCATACTTTCTTCAGGCCCAGTTAACAACCCTTGTTTATAAAGCATTCTAAAATCTTTGATTAAAAAACCGTAAATTTCCCTGTTTAGCATGAAAGGCCCTCATGATCTATTTTTACCTACCTTTTTAGCCTAATCTCCACTTTTCCACACCAACCCATGGCCAATCAGACCATATCTACTTGCTCTTTTATACCTGCTTATCCTTACAAACTCCCCTTTCTTTGGAATGGATTTCAGTTCATCCCTAAATTCTTATAACTATGTCCTTCCTCCTCTGACCTAGACTAGGAGGTACTCCCAGCCCTTTTTTTATCCCTCAGTCTAATTTAGACTTCTAGATTATATTATAATTGCCTGTTTACTAACTTGTACTTTACAAGTTGGCCCTTAAGAGTAGATATTTTGTTTTGCTTGTCTATGTCAGTATCAAGAACCTGCCACATGGTAGGCACACACAAACACATGCATTGAAGAAATGAAATTGTTCGTTGCAAGTCTTAATAGCTTCCAGTAAATTTGTTCCCTTCGGTTTGAATTGATGTTTTCCCCTTGCAAATCCAATTGTGTTATTGTCAGAACCACTTTCAAACTAATTCTATACTCATTTTGTTTGTTTTAGGTTAATTTTTTCTACCTTCCCTACCCTCTCAGTTCCTCCCCCGTACCCATCCTGTCCTGGCAAACAGTATCTTACTATCTTACACTAAGGCAGTAGTTTTAATGCTGGCTGCATATTAGTAACACCTGGGGATCTTGTAAATCATATTTATGTCCTGGTCACCTCTCTGCCCCAGAGTGAAGTATTGGTACTTATTAAAAGCTGCCCAGGTGATTGTAATGTGAAGCCATGATTGCAGATTGCTGGAGAAAACTTATCTGGGTAAAAAAGTTAAAATCGTCTTGAGACTTTCTGATGATAATGTGACAGTCTCAGGACATTAGATTGGTAGAAGACATGGGAAAGAAAAGACAAGACATCTTGGTGAAGACTTAACCTTTTCACTCGATTTTTTTTTTTATAGTTACAATCTACATTGCACTTGTCTCTTTATAAAAAACCAATGCCAACGGTTACATGTTATGTAATTCTATTCACATAACATTTTTGAAATGACAAAATTTTAGAATGGAAAAGAGATTAATGGGGCAGAGAATAGGTAGGAGGGATGTGTGGTTATGAAAAGGCAGCATGAAGGATACTTGGGGGTGACATAATTACTTCATATCTTATCTGTGATAGTGGGTACATGAACCTACACAAGTTATAAAATTGTACTGATCCAAATAAGCACATACACAAATGAGTACAAGTAGAACTGGGGAAATAAAAAAAAGTGTTAAGTGAAAGGAAATTGAATGAGGAGAGAATGTTTTAAAAGGAAAACAAAAGCCTATTTAAACATAAATAGCACTTGATTCCTGTAGTTAGAGCCCAACCCTAGTTTAGAGGCAATGGGGAATATCTTTTTTTAATAGAGATTTTTTTTTAATTGTGGAAAATCTATTTCTGATGAGCATACTTTTTTTTTAAATTTTATTTTATTTCAGAGTATTTCGAGAGTACGAACATTTTGGTTACATAAATTGCTTTTGTGCAGTTCGAGTCAAAGTTATAAGTGTTCTCCTCATCCAGATGGTATACATTGTACCCATTAGGTGTGAATTTACTCATCCTCTCCTCCCCCCTCCCACCTCCTTGAGGATTTCTGATGAGTTTTATTTCCATATATGCATCCTTTTTGAACTCCGTAAGAATTGAGCTTGGTTTTCTTTCCTCAAACAGCTCAATGAAAGTAGAAAGAACAATGCAGTCTGAGACCTAAGCCCTAGGTTTAAATGTAAACCTGTTAAGCTCTGACATTGGCAGGTCCCAAAATTATCTTATCACACTCCTTTATATAAATGGAGCTAATAACAACTTTCCTTAAATGGTGGTTGTGAGGAATAAGTATAATCTACTTTGTAAATAGATAGACAAATGCAAGTAATTATTATAATTTTTCTCCAAAATTTATTTGTCCTTTTTCTTTTGTTTTTTATTGATCCCCTCCCTCCAACTCACAGCACTCTACTTTTCTCTGAGAATGGTCTCAATTTATCTGCCTTTCCCCAAAGATGCCCTCACTGGCCAAGTTTCATGTTGAATCTCTGTAATAAAAATTTCAGGAGTGCATGTATGTGTGAACTCAAGAGAGACTATTTGAATAGCATTCTCTAACCCCGTTGTCCTTTCTACTTCTGTAGGGGAAACCCAAGAAGAAGCTTATTGACAGGAAGAACACGGTAACTGAATTTTAAAAGTTGAGAAATTCTTTCCATGTGCACAATATGTGACCATGCACAGACTAAGCATAATACTTTTCATAACTATTTTCAATTTGGCTCAGCTTGAAGAGTAACATAAAAAATGTTTCCTATTAGGCCGGGCGCGGTGGCTCACGCCTGTAATCCTAGCACTCTGGGAGGCCGAGGTGGGCGGATCGTTCTCAGCTCAGGAGTTCGAGACCAGCCTGAGCAAGAGCGAGACCCCATCTCTACCAAAAAATAGAAAGAAATTA
>CAUYSK010029011.1:0-11592 GCA_963575035.1 Avahi laniger | reverse complement strand
AGCTGTCCAATTAATTTCTTTCTATTTTTGGTAGAGATGGGGTCTCGCTCTTGCTCAGGCTGGTCTCGAACTCCTGAGCTCAGAAAGATCCGCCCACCTCGGCCTCCCAGAGTGCTAGGATTACAGGCGTGAGCCACCGCGCCCAGCCTGAAGCCCTGTGTTTTGAGTTGAAGATGGTAAAAAAACCAGACAGGAGCCTGTGTCTGATGATCTTGAGTCACCATACTAGCTCTAGACCGACTATATTTACAAAAGAAAGAGAGAAAAAACATCTCTTGGTAAATTCCTGATAGTTTGGCTTTTCTGTCGCTTCCAGCCAGTCTAGTCCTGTCTCATACAGGCCTCAGCCATCTTAGCATAGGGTTGTTCTCTGCTGCTCTTCTCAGCTGGGAGCCCTCCAATGGCAGAGGGATATGGGATTTAGCCGGGTATCCCCCAAAGGGTCTTGTACACAGTCAGTACCCTCAATAATTTGTGAGATAAATTTCCAAGGAAAAAAGGTTCCTAGCTTAATAATTTGTAAAAATAAAAATAATGGTAACTTCACCTTTAAATGGGAGAAAAATAAGAAATAAAAAAATAACAAATAAAAAATAACAGTATTCCGTGCTTTCTTGATTTAATAGCCCATTTCAGGATTAAAATCAAATAGAATTCTAAACAAATAATCAGAGATTGAGTCAGAAATTTATATAAGAAGTTCAGTGCTGTATTATTAAGAATAGTACAAAAATGGAAACCTTAATGTTTAATAATGAGGGTTGGCTAAAATAAATTTTAGAATAAGAAAACTCCTCATAATAGAAACTTTAAAGGTGAAAAACTACAGAAACCTAAACCCAAGTTTGTAAATTAACACATTGACTGCCATGTCAGTTGTATTCAACTCAGGCTAGTTTTGAGCCCAGGGCCTTGTGAAGCAAAACCCTGCTGTTGGTTCATGAAAATCTTACTTGTTGATGTTCTTATTGTTACAATTAATATTGACAATTTAATCTAAAAGTGTGGATTGCGTTGCATATAACTCACGCACATAAAACAATAAAAAATAACAAACTACAAAGGATCGTTTTGTTTTAATAAAACACTGTGGTCCCATTGTGTGACAGTCAATGTGTTAAAAAATATATCTAAATCTATACACACAGAGCAAAAAGCCTATAAGGAAATATACCAAAATATTAAAGATTATCTCCGTGTAGTAGGATTACAGTTGATTAAAAATTTTTCTTTGCATTTTTCTACATTTTCTATAATGAATGTGATATTACTTCTATAATTAGGACAAAATAAAGTTTGTTTGTTTTTTTTTAAAGGAAAAGAGGAACAGAGAACAGGTCTTCTAGGAGCCACGGCTGGCTCCAAGACAGCTTACCAGTTCCTTTTCCCAACAGTATTTCTTACCATTTGGCTTCACTCACATTACCTGATGGCTCAAGAAGGCAGTAAAACAGCCCTAGAGCCCTCTTAGCACGGCATCAGGTGAGCACCATACTCTGCCTCGTGGATGCTGCCCTCGTCTGGGTTATGAGAGGTTCTGCTGCATTCTTCTTCGGGAGTGGTTCTGGATTTCTCTAGAATGCACAGTAACCTCCTGAGGGCACGCTTACCTTTGTCCACAGATGGCTGAAGATGGTGATCTGGACAGGATGGGAGCTGTCCTCCCTTGCCAGAGTCATGGTGGCAGCAAAAGAAAAGTCAGGAACCAGCTTTCTTCCAGTAAGAATTATTTTTAATGGCTTAAAAATGGGTCTGTACAAAACCAGCACCTCCATTTGGTGCCTCCAGTCCACTGAGGGGTCACAAAGGTTTCTTCCAACACTATCTCTTTGGCCAATTGTGCCTGAAGCCTCTGCAGACAGTACAAAAACAAGAATTACTTCTTCCAGTTTGGCCGGATGTTTGTTCTCAGCTGGTTTATAAAATGTTGCAAACCTTAATAATGTAGGGCTGAGGGAGAGTGGTTTGTTCAGGGTTCCTGGAGAACTCAGCTGGGCAGCAATATGTCCCCTGTGCTACCGCAGACAAGAGTGTGGCCTGGGGCAGTGCTCTGTGGCCCACATGCTTGGCTGGGCCCAGCGAGATTTAAAGAGGCCAGACCTGTTCTTTGCTGGGCCATGCCCTTGGGGCAAGCCCTCTGACCTCAGGATCTGCTCCAAGCATTGGGATTTCATGCCTTTAACTGAAACATTTTTCAAAAATGACAATCCACACTTTGCTTACTGATTTTTTCCTCATTCCTAAGAAACAGGCTAGTCTAGGGAAATTTCACACCTATTTGTGCTGAGGTGATCCCAGGAAACCATATGACAATAGAAGAGAGCTAAGAATGGGGGATATTTGAGTCCTGGGATGCAGTGACTGGCTATGTGACACGTGGCACGGAACATATCACTTCCCTTCCTGTTTTCCGAGTGACAACGAGAAGGACCAGGCTATGGGAGGCTGAGTCTTCCCAGCTGAAGACCTCTGAGTGCTTGCTGTGAAGTTATTCCCACCAAATGGTACCAAGCAGGGCAGGTGCTTTCTCTCTGGGTTCCCTAGGCTGCAAAGGCCATCGGCCACATACCTGTCTGATTTTCCAGTTGCAAAGGACATGCTTTTATTTCCCACCACTTGTTTAAGTTTTTTGGCTGCAATGCATTTCTGAAAAGATAAGAAACCATTTAAGCTGAGTGACAGCCCTGATCACAAGATAAACAGAAAAACACGCCTGAGCTCAGGTGGCCAAAGGTTCCAGAACCACAGGTGTGACTTTGGTTTCCTTGAAAGTGGACATTGCTGTGTGTCTCTGGAAGCATGGCTGTTAGGATGCACTACAAAAGGAACAGGAGGGCCCCACACGGGCCTCAGCCTCCACAGGCTGAACCTGCAGCCACGTTCAGTCTGACTGGCCCCGACCCCAACTCCCACGTGGCGCAAATGCAGGCTTGTGCGGGCCCCAGAGGGAGCGCTTTTGGCCTGCGGCTATAGTTCCCATAGTAGCAAACACAGAGTAATACACTGTAAAACTGCACACCAGCTTTTACGGCCTTTTTTAATTGCTGGAATAGGTGATGGTACTGTCTGCACCTGGGGAGAAATGAAGTGAGGAAAAAGATACGCAAAGGGAAAGGATTCCTAGATGGACCCGTCTCCGTAGAGAAGAGGTCAGCAGCGAGCACCACAGGCACGCTGGAGTCCTCCAGGGCTGTTTCTTACCTTGCCAGATGGGGTCTGCTTATTTGGATCAAACTGGGAGGAAGGTTTGGATTTGCTGTTTTCTGCAAGGTAAGAGATGAGAGGCTGGGATCACGGAAATGGGTTAATACAGGCGACAGGCTCACAGCAAGGCTGGGGCCGCCACATTCCAGTAGGGGGAGGAGAGAGAAGAGGGAATGTGTTTCTGGGCACAGCTATGTGAGGAAAGATGGAGTCGCTCTTGTCACAACGGAAGTAACCAGTGATCTTGCTAAACCACAGAGGCTGTGAGAGTGAGGTCCAGTGGAGGAGGGTGGTGGCAGCCAGTGGGCATCTGTCCATGTCCCTGCATTTCCCTGGGGTGCTCTAACAACTCCTGGTTAGTGCCATGTCTTGGGCAGGGCTTACTCTGTGGCTAAGTCATGTTCTTTGTTTACTCTACGGCTTCCTCCCACCCAGCACGGCCAGACATCCCTTTACAGGGCCCCAGTCCTTCCTTACCAGCAAAAGCCTTGAAGTCGGACTGGCTGTAGTCGTAAGGGGTGAAATCTTTATCTGGTGGATCTGAGTCCTTTGGCTTCTTGGAAATCTTGAGCCGCTTCTTCTCTTGTTTCTGTTCTGTGGTCCTTGGGTTGCTTGTTGTTCGCTCTCTCTTCTTAGCAGCATTTTCGAGCTGTGTTGAACACACCCGGGGAAGGAGTATGGAGGCACGTGGGGGAGCCAAGACTCCCTCGGCCTCCAGTACTAGCTGGGGACGCAGCCGCCTGAGTGGTACAAAGATTGTCCGGGGTGGGGAGAAGAGCCGTGGATGGAACTTAAGGACTGTCATGCTTAGTGCTGATTGGAACAAGTTCCTCACTGGACAACAACACTGAGCCATTTAAGAAAGGCAGGATTGAGAATTCCAGAGAAGAATGAACCACTTCCTAAGGTAGAGGGGGACACACAGCAGGCTGCAACACCGTAACCTTAATACTTTGTCTACTACTCCCCTCCAGTGGTCGGTGTATTTACCAGAAACACAGGAAAAGACACCCTCTAGGAGGAATTACAACATAACTCTGCCGAGGGGACACGAGGCAGGCACTAATGGACAGGCCAGGGTGAGGTGGGAAGAAAGCTCCGTCCTTTCTTCTAGGATCTTAATATGCAGCACAGGGTAAGCCCCACTAAGATATTCGAGGAACATCCTGACCATGACCAGGGCCACCCAGTTTCTCAGAAACGCCAGCACGTACCGCGGCCTGCTGCCGGACAGAGACAGCCTGTTCTGCTGCGGCTTTGTACTCTTCCTTTGCCTGTTCCCGGGCAGCTGCAAGGGAGAGAACTGTCTATGGAGCTGCTGAACCCAGCAGTCAATTCTCCAACCTCCTGACTCGGCCTGCGCATGGGGCCATCACAGCTAACCCTCCCGCCCTGCGCCCCGCCCCCCAGTCCCTGCAGGCCAACTGCCTCGGGGCTCAGGCCAAGGAGCTCTGCCCATGCTCAGCTCCACGCTCCATCTGATAACCCCACCCACCTCGTCCTCTCCCAGAAACCCAGGCCATATGTCCAGTGGCCTATTCAGCGTCACTTTGAAGCTGTTTAACAGGGTTTGCAACCATCAAGGTCAAAGACCAGAACCCAAACCTCTTCCCCCTCAAACCAGCTCCTATCGTCTCCTTGCGCTGATGGCAACTCCATCTTTCTAGTTAGCTGCTCAGACAAAACCTTCTAGCATCCGTGGCTTCTGCCTTTCTCTCGCATTCAACTCATGGCCAAATGCTGTCAGCTCTACTACAGGCTACATCCAGGTTCTGACAATACCCACCACCTCCTCTGCCACCACACTGGACCAAGCCCGTCCCCTCGCACCTGGGCTACTCGCAGGTCTCCTAACCAGGGTTCCGTCCTTTCCTCTAGGATCTACTCTCAACACAGCAGCCAGGGGGATCTTGGTGAAATGTGGGTCAGCTCCTGTCACCCCTCTGCTCAGGAGCCTTCCCCTAGCTGGCCTCTCTCCTTCCTCATCTCCTGCCTCTTCTTCACCCACCCTGCCCGGCCACGCAGGCCTCCCTGCTACTCCTGTGCACGCCCAGCAAGCTACCACCCAGGGCCTTTGGACTTGCTGTGCCATTGGTTGGTGGCACTTTTCCCTAGATCGCTGCAGGTCTCCGCTCTGGGTCACATTTATTAGCCTGCCTTCTTCAACCACTGTCCCGAAAGAGCAGCCACACCCCCTCCCCAAGCACTCCCACCTCTCTCTGCACGGTACCTCCTGCATCTGACAGAACACACGTTTATGTCCACCATCGCTCAGCAGAAGGCAAGCCCCCAGGGGAGGGTTGTGCCTGTGTTATCACTGCTATATTTCTGGAACTTTGCGGAAGGACTGAATAAACAGACTGCTGTCAAGGGCTGTTCTTTAACAAACACAGTGACAGAGTTTACGAGCGAGTGAAAGATACCTGTTTGCTCAGCTGCCTTCTTCTTAACAGTCTCTTTAGATTCTTTTTGTACCTGTATCTGGCTTGCCAACTTCCAACGGTTGCTGATCTATAATGGAAACAAACATAACAAAAAAAACTCCAAAACTCAGCCACCTAGGCATACCTTACTTTTTTAATGAGGTGATGTAGGGCATGCTAAGCTAATAAGTACACACATTCTAAGTCATAAATTCTAAATCTAAGCACACAAAAAACAAAATCTCATGCTGGCTTTATTTATAAAATCCTTATTCAGAATGACAAAGTACAACTGTGCTCCAGGCACAGGGCCGGAGGCTGTCCCATCTGCTGTCTCATTCACTCCCTTCTGGGACCCTGAGGCAAAGGTACTAGCATCACACCACCTCTTTAGAGATGAGCAGACAGGCTCGCGGAGGCTACATAACTTGTCCAAGGGATAGGGCTAGATTCAGTTCTGCTGTGCTTTATGACACCACACGGACCTATGGCATCAGAACACACCTAGGTGACACTGACCATAAGCAAGGCAAGGGATGCACAGTTGCTCAACGTGCCACGACCAGCGGGGAAAGGAGAGAAGGCAAAACCCCACCTGACTCTCCATTTCTAAAAATAGCAGGCTAACCCCCAGCAACAGGGCCAGGATGCTCAGGGTTGGCCTAATGAAAGAGCTGTGCTGCCGGGCGGGGCCGCCCATGTCAGCAGAGTGGCCACTTCCTGCAGGGAGGAAGGGGGCTGTTAACAGACATGAACACGCTGGCTCCCAGGAACATCGCATGGGCATCCAGGGGAGGTGTGTTCTTATCCTTATTCATAATGCTGTTAAAACAAATCAAACAATATGAGACAGATGTTTTAAAATTAAAGCTGTCACCTTTTAGAGCCTTAAAGTAACATACATCTGTAAAAAATGCATCAAGCTATACATTTAATATTTGTATACTTTACTACATATAAATTAAACCTCAATTTAAAAAATGAAAACACAGAAAAGTTTTTTAAAAGGTTTCCAAATGCTTTTGAGAATCTGATTGAAGTTCTGGCTCCGCTCCCTAGAAGCAATGATTTAGATATAAAGGGCCTTAGCATCATTTTCAGGCGGTTCTCAGATGAGATGGGCTTCTCTAAAATAGGAACCTGGTTCAAATAATTAAAAAGTCCCCTTTTCTTAGGAAGTCTCTTTTAGAAAAGGTGACAAATCCACTTACTTCGTAGATTTTTGTTGATGGATCGAACTTTGCTGCCTCTGAGATGTGAGCTTGGTGTCCTCGTGAAGGCAGAAACTGGAGGAAGGAAACGGTCCCATGAAACACTGCTGGGAACGGAATGTGGCCCCACAGGGCAGAGGCACTTGGATGGGGGGTGCTGGTGCTATTTCAGAGTTTCGACCTGGACCCCAGGGACAACTGTCACACAGTGTCCAGAGGCTTTCTCTCTCCAAAGGCTCACTGCTTCCTTTCCAGGTAAAGGGCATGGCTAACTGCAGATGTCTGCAAATTCTGTGCATGTACAACTATTACTCACCATCCTAAAAGGATTTTCAAAGGACTCCATTATCCTCTGGGCTTTCTTCTGGGCAACTGTTAATGGACCCTGTCCATTTTCTTCATTAGGTTCCTGCAGGGACAAAAAGATCACTTACGACCACAGTCACATAACAGTGACATTAGTAATAATGGCTAACTTTTCTTAAGCTCGCCTATGTATATGGCCCTGTGCCATTAATAGCATGCAGGAGGGTTTCAATGATTAGACGTTGGATCCATGAATTCTGAGTCCTCACAGCCTATGAGGTATGTGGTGTTATTTTACCATCTTACAGAGGAGCAAACTGAGGCTTGGGGAGGCTATGAAAGTCTTTCAGAGCCTTAGAGGGAGCAGGGGCAGAATGGGGATTTAAACCCAGGACTGACTGGCTCTAGAACTTGAGGTCTTAACTGATACCTGAAATTTAATATTACAAAGCCCTACGGGGAATTAATCAGAATGTTACTTCCAACTGTGTTCCTAAAACTTGTTATCCTTTTGGTCTACTTTAGTTCTACTTCCCAGCAAAAGAGTACAGGGAGATCATAGCCTCCTTTATTTATTTATTTAATTTTTTGAGACAGAGTCTCACTCTGTTGCCCAGGCTAGAGTGCCGTGTCGTCAGCCTAGCTCACAGCAACCTCAAACTCCTGGGCTCAATCGATCCTCCTGCCTCAGCCTCCCGAGTAGCTGGGACTACAGCCAAAAGCCACCATGCTTGGCTAATTTTTTCTATATATTTTTAGTTGTCCAGCTAATTTCTTTGTATTTTTAGTAGAGATGGGGTCTTGCTCTTGCTCAGGCTGGTCTTGAACTCCTGAGCTCAAACGATCCACCCGCCTCAGCCTCACAGAGTGCTAGGATTACAGGCGTGAGCCACCGTGCCCGGCCATCTCCTTTAAACTAAACACAGCACCTCCATATTAATACAGCCTAAAGTTTACGCTAACACTTTTAGCTGCTAAATCATCTGGATGGCTCATATTAGCTCTGTGGTCAACTAAAGTTCCTAGACTCTTCTCATGAATTACTGAAGCAAGGCCCAATCGAAATTTATGGAAGTTGAAAAAGAAAGTGGAATCCAAAGTAGCACACGTTTTGCAGGTGCCATTTCACCTTCTGGGCTTTGGTCCTATACTCAGGAATGATAGAATGGTTATGAAGTTTGATCCTGTAACCTACTGTTCCACCTAGCTTTGTATTGTTTGAACATTTGCTCATCTTTGCATTTTTGATTTATTTTTATTTTTTTGGAGACAGGGTCCTGCTATGTTGCCCAGGCTGGCCACAAACTCCTGGGCTCAAGCGATCCTCCTGCCTTGGCCTCCCAAGTAGCTGGGACTAGAAGCATGAGCCATGGAACCTGGCAACATTTGCTAATCTTGACAGCTGTCTTTACCCAAGACAGAAGTAATAGTATTCTTGCTTCTCTTTCTCAGTTCCTTTTTAAATTTTTTTAGAGACAGAGTCTTGCTCTGTTGCCCAGGCTTGAATGCAGTGGCATGATCATAGCTCATGCAGCCTCGAATGTCTGGCTCAAGTGATCCTCCGGCCTCAGCCTTCTGAGTAGCTGGGACCACAGGTGTGCACCACCATGCCTGACTCCGTTCCTTCTTTCTGAAAACTATGATTTTTCCTTTCTACCACACCTGCTGTTTGTAGTATTCAGAGTTTTATCTCTGCATTTTACTTTTATCTCTGGTTATCTCACTGTTCGTTCATCCGGACCAACAAATGCAACCTGGTTTTCTTTTGCAAGGAACCTGGAGTTCCAATCACTGGCAGAAAGCAGAAGCCTGAGGGGTAACGGCCAGGAGGACTTGTCGCACCCAGATGTACATCCCAGCAGCAGGCCTGGCCCAGGTGAGCCACATCGCTCTCAGAATGGAGGGGTCACTAGCTGCCTCAATAGCTGTAGCCTCCTGTGGGGACGGGCGGTGGGTTCTGCCACTTGCGAGTGGCTGCTTAACCTACTCCTCACTTTCTCTACTGAGCCACAGCACAGAAAAAATGGTTTTCAAAGTTTTCCCTTCTTCACTGAAGCACATACAGATGGTGCTGAGGTCTGCCGGAGGCCACACAGAGCATTTGCTCTCCAGTTCATCATAGGGAGTGCTCACTTCACCCCCTGGGCACTGAGGTGAACTGTCCCCGCCCCATGGCTGTGTCTGAAAAGTCCGGCTTTTACATCCTCTTAGTCCATGCCCTCCTCCCCTCTAGGTATTGGTGAGGATCAGGATTTCAACCTTGCCTTGGGGATTTCTTTGTAGGCGGAGCTCACAGTGAGTGCTCCGGCCACCTCCACGGACCACTTCCTCCAGAGTAGCACAGGCCACCTTGCTCACCTGTTCCCCTGCCTCTCCCACCACTGCTACTGATACTCTTGGCATCAGTATCAAAAGTGTGTGCAGCTCTCTAGACAGACAGCTGTGTGATAAACCCAATAAATCTCCATGAGTCTGCATCCCTTTGGTGACGTTTCCATGTTACTCACGTTAAATAACGTGATGACAGCTGTAGCAACAAGGCATCTGGTATCCAGTGAGGTCTCTTCTTTTTGGTCGGGGAAGAGGCTCACCTGTTTCTGCAGTGGCACAGATCCTAGAGGTACGGAAGTCAGCAAGGTCAGAGCCTACCGGATTTTGCACAGGGATAGTCTCGGGGACCCTCTACATTACCGTTGGTCAGGAAGCTTGGATAGCCATTTGAGGGTGCATGGGAGCAGTCATGAGGTCCAAAGAGAACATTCTCCAATCTCTGCAGCAAAAAGAAACCAGCAGACCAGCATATAAAACCTGCAAGCACACCAGTGGCTTTTCACTGGCAGTGTTAGCACTGGCCTTTGTCAGAGAGGTTTGTTCTCGCTGGCTTTGACTGATGTCTTACCCCGCAGGGAACAAGAGATGCAACACTCTACCTCAGCACTGGGCAGGGGTCCACTCTTCTTCGCTGCAGCTGCAACTTCAGACTAAGGAGTGAAAACAAAGGGAATCTGAAAAAAGTCACTTAAACTCAATGACATGTTCGCCCCACCCCAGACTGTGTTCGTCACTAGACTTTCTCAAGAGCCCAAAGATTCTCTTTCACCCTTTCACCCCTTACGGTGCTCAATAATTACTTTTTTTTTTTTTTTTTTAAGAGACAGAGTCTCTCCTAGCACTCTGGGAGGCTGAGGCGGGCGGATCGTTCTGAGCTCAGGAGTTCGAGACCAGCCTGAGCAAGAGCGAGACCTCGTCTCTACCAAAAATTAGAAAGAAATTAATTGGACAGCTAAAAATATATATAGAAAAAAATTAGCTGGGCATGGTGGCGCATGCCTGTAGTCCCGGCTACTTGGGAGGCTGAGACAGTAGGATCGCTTGAGCCCAGGAGTTTGAGGTTGCTGTGAGATAAGCTGACGCCATGGCACTCGCCCGGGCAACACAGTGAGACTCTGTCTCGAAAAAAAAAAACAAAAACAAAAAAAAGAAATACATTTTTAAAGTACACTTCAAAAAGATGTTTTAACATTACCCATTTTATTCAAACATGTGTTGAGCACCAACTGTGTTTAGACACATTGCTAGGCTAATAAAAAACACCTACATATTGATTGTTTACCTACTATGCACCAGGTACTACACTAGGGGATGTACGATTAGTTTGCTAGGGCTGTCAGGACAAGTTACTAGAGACTTGGTGCTTAACCAATAGAAATTTATTCTCACAGCTCTGGAGGCGGGAAACAAGGCTATGGCTCCTTCTAGAGATGCTACAGCAGTGTCCCTCCCTGCCTCTTCCCAGCTCCTGGTGATTGCTAATGTTCCCTGGCTTGTTCCTAAGTGATGATGACCTATAACTGCATCACTCCAATCTGTGTCTCCGTCGTCACACAGCCCTCTTCCCTCTGTGTGTCTCTGTGTCCTGCGTCCAAATTTCCCTCTTCTTAGGACACCAGTGACTGGGTTAAGGTTCACCTTCACCTGGTGTGACCTCATCTTAACTTCATTACATCTACAGAGAACCTCTTTGCAAACACGGTCCCACTCGCAGATGCCAGGTGGACATGCAGTTTTGGAGGACACTGCTCATCCCAGACAGCGTTCCGTGAGTGATCTTTTCTGTTCCTCACAGCTGCTCTACTCGAGTAAGCGTGTTGAGCACTCTCGGGCTTAGAGAAGCCAATTACTTTTTCTAGGGTCTTGCAGGGAGGAAACCTTGGGACAGGTGTTCAGAGCCAGGAGCCCAGCTCCAAGGCCCCCACCTGCAAACACGAGCTACACCGCGGAGGGGCTATTTGTACCAGAGGCCAACATGTGAGAGGAAGTATGAAAAGGGGATAGCTTGTCCGGTCAGGAGGATAATGATGGCCCACCCCTGGATGTTACAACGACATCACTCCTTATTTTTCTCTTTCCCGAAAGGTGGAAGAAGCCGTGGAGAAGCTGGGGAGTGG
>CAUYSK010029010.1:0-21588 GCA_963575035.1 Avahi laniger | reverse complement strand
CTCAGCCTCCCAAGTAGCTGGGACTACAGGCATGCACCACCATGCCCGGCTAATTTTTTCTATATATTTTTAGCTGTCCAATTAATTTCTTTCTATTTTTGGTAGAGACGGGGTCTCGCTCTTGCTCAGGCTGGTCTCGGACTCCTGAGCTCAAACAATCCGCCCGCCTCGGCCTCCCAGAGTGCTAGGATTACAAGCGTGAGCCACTGCGCCCGGCCTATTATTATTATTAAAGGAACCTCTTTTGACAGGTGGTTGTTTGGCCGCTGCTGCTTGAACACTCAGTGATCTGGAGGCAGCATAGTTAGCAGACCCAGTGCTGTCCTGTGAGAATCAAGTGGAAGACAGCTGAAATCCAGCTGGGCCTAGTTTTCTATATTTAGGATGAGGACAATACTAGACTTTTGATCATTATGTGGAAATAGGGTGACCGACTTATCCCGTTTGCCTTGGATGCTCCTGATTTTAAAACTGAAAGTCCCTGGTCCTGGGAGCCCCCTCAGTCCAAGGACATTGGTCACCCCAAATATTCTAATGAATAACAGTGTGGAAGGTAAATTCAGGCCTTTTAGTTCAGTATCTTCCTATTCTTCTTAGTTTCCTTGTTATAAATTAAAACAGCAACAACCACAACAATAAAAACCAACCAGACACCTATACATATAATTTCAAGCCAGGCTATATTTGTAGCAAATATCACATGGGTTGGCATGGTGCTCAATGCATGTTTCTTGAACTAGTATTATTTTGAAGTTTGCAGCTCTGTGAATTTCTGCTTTTGCCATGCACTGGAATGTCTATAAAGCAGACTGCCACAGTGAATGGCATTTCTAAATTCATGTGACTCTGAGCAGGATTGAACTGACTGCATTTATACCATCCTTCATCATTTATCCACATAACGGAGAACTTACTATATGCCAGAAAGTATGTGTAAAATAGATGATTTAGAAATAAATGTCTGCCTATCTCTGATTGTTTACATTCACTCCCTCCTTCTATGTCAAACAAATAAAAGTTAGCACTGAATAAATTGCCTGTTCCAGGTATTAACCCAGAACTAACTGCGTTGATTCTGGACAACTAGTCTGTGCATTTTTATCGGTCTGCCTCTCTACTCTGATCTAGTATCCGCCTTTGAAATCTTTGATTTTGTAGATTCTTTGGACTCTTCTGTCCAGTTTTGGACTTAGCATGTGACATTTGGCTTTCCTGGAAGGGCTCAGAGAGGCTTTCCTGGAAGGGCTCAGAGAGACCTTCCTCCTGTTAGCTCTGGTACTGATGGACTCTTGGCCAGAGGAAGGGAGAGTAGATTAAAATTCCACCTGCCACCCAAAGTGTTTGGGAGCAGTGAGTGAGGGTAAGCCATCTACCGGTCTGTATCTGGGAGATAATGCTCCTGTGTGGACCCAGGGCTGGCTTCCTTCCTCCTTGTAAGTCACGGAGGCCAGATCAGAGCCCACATTTGAATGTCCACATCTTTGTACTCCCCCCGCTGAAAACGGTCATTTGGGCCAGCGTTCACTAGACTGTGATATTTTCTGCATCTGTCAGTGTGGAATAATTGGTTTCTTGGCAAAACTTCCCAGAAAAAAGCGGGACTTGGTGAAACTGGAGCCCCTGATTGGGACAGTTGTATTCGCTTGCACAGCGCCACCTGCAGGCTGATGTGGAGAGGTGCACATGAGAGCTAAATTTTGGAGGCCTGTCTTGCCCAGCCAAGAATGGCTGTAGGATGTAACTAAGGTGTTGACTGTCACAGCATATTCAGGGATGCTCAGTTTTTTTTGGGTATCCTTCTGAGGAAGGAAAGGGGCTTCAGAGGCCTTTCAGCAGTGGAAAAAAACATGTACTACCTTCACCCAAATTCTGGCTTTCTCCAACCGGTTTGGTCTAACATTATGGAAATAAGTACCTCTGAGACTGTGATGGCAGCTGGCTTGGCTGGCTTCTACCCCGACCTCTCCTTTAAGAAGCTGTTACTCCTGGTCCAAGTGAATGGCCTTGTATGGGAACAAGTGTTATTGGCTTGGAGTACATCCTGTGACTGTGCCCTGACACTCTGGCCTGGAGCAGTGGTGGCAGACTACGAACCTCAGCCCTGGCCGGGTGAGGGGGCACATTTGAGAGGTTTGACTTCTCTGATTCTACGTGCTGGACAGAAGTCGTCCTTGCAGACACATTCTCCAGCCAGGGAACTTACTGCTTGAGACAGCTGGCGTAGGTAGCATGCACTGTGCTGGGCTGAGGCATCTGACAGAGCTCTAGAGCCACTGGGAGGTCACTCAAAGAGCCACTATCCCAGCTTCTCTGGCATGCAGCGTTTCCGGCTATGACGGGGCACCGCTCACACTGTACATGTGAACGTCCCAGCAGGATGTGACGATGTGCAAATGCTGGGCTCGGCTGTGATGTCACCATGCATGGCCTGTTCAAATCTTGATGTGCTCTGTAGACTTGCAGTGTTTCTGCAATCTCTACATCTTCCTTGTTGGTGACTGTTAGACCTAGGCCCAAGATGGGCCTGGGAAACCAGAGGGATTATCTCGTTTACTCCCAAACCCCCAGGTCCCCCGGCTGCAAAGTCATCAATGAGGGCAGTTCGGACTTCCTGTGTTCGAGGGCCGGGACACTGCCTGGGAGAAATGTACACTCTCACCACAATAATACATCAGTAGAATATGGACATTCCCTTTTCCTGTACTTGAGGCAAAATCAAGAATTATCGTTATTATTTTTAAAATCTTTGTCAGTCTGACAGAAGAAAAACGGTGTTACATTGTTTTCATTGCATTCCCTTAATTACTACACAGCGTATATTTATCAGCCATTTGTATTTCTTCCTTTGTTCCTGAGCCTTTAAACTTCATCGCCCTCCCACGCATCGAGCTGTGACAGGCACAGTAGAACCAGCTGCTGATCACAGTGCCTGTCCCACGAGTTTGCCAAGGGTAGAGTGACCTGCTTGTTCTTGACTTGCTTTTGGTCTCTGGTTTTAACAATTAGTTTCTGACTTATTAGACTGCTTCTTATTCAATCTGCAGCACTCTGCTTACCCCCAACTTTCATATCCCTCCCTTGGGAGAGAGGTTTCTGCTGGGCAACTAATGCTGGGCCAATTCACTACTTCTAGTCAAAGTTTAGGGAATAAGAATACGGGAAAATATTCCATCCTGCTCTTAGTTCAGTCTAGTTGGGAATAAAAAATATATATATTTTTTGCAAAATAAAGCATTACATATTTTACTCCTTTTAACAGTAGTACGTACTCAGGAGGGGTAAATGCCAGATGTACCAGGGGCTCTCCAGGGGCTCTCCAGGGGCTCTCCAGGAAGTGGTCACTTCTGCCTCTTGGGGGCATGCATAGAAGGCAGGAAGCTGGACAGGAAAGGGAGGGAATTCCATGCAGCTATTAATATTACAGAGGCCTAGATGCATGGGCTGGGGGTGAACTGAAAATAAACCTGTATATTTGGAGGCAGATGAGCCTAGAAATGTAGATGGGGTCAGATTTTAAGGACCTTGTAAGCCATGTAAAGGAGTATGGACTTTCTATAAGCAAAGAAAAGCCATCATTACCTAGTGGAAAGGTTCACAGCCACTATTTATTCATTGCTTGTCACATGTCAGGCACTGCGCTGAGCATTTCAACCACTGTGACTCATTCTCAGATTTGTGTTTCAGATGGTGACACTGTTGACAGTGGGGAAGATGTATGGGAGGGGGCAAGATTGGAGCGGAGAGATTAGTTGCATTAGTTAGAAAATGGGACATGGTGGTTGGATGTGAGGATGCAAAAAAGGAGACAAATTAGAGAGATGTTAATGAGCCAGAGTCGGCAGGGCTGGGAACGTGAGAGAGGAGTCTGGGGGGCTGCTGGCATGGGCTGGATGAATGTCGCACGCAGTGATCGTCGTTTGGGAGATTATAGGAAGACTGAGTGTTTTCATGCATCCCCTGGGCAAGCGTCTCTCTGATACACTTTTGTGGAGTTAAAAGACAGACACGGGTTTGAATCCTGAATCCCATCACGTCTTGGTGCTGTGATATTGGGCCGAGCCAGTCACTTACAGCTAAATGCTTACGTGCCTCTTCGGGCATTAGTGTTCCCTACCACAAAGCGAGGGCGACCCTACTCTGAAGGAGCAGTCTAAGTAGAGATAGGGCAGAGGACCTCGCACATAGTGAGCCTTTAATAAATGGGGCTGTTATCGCCACAGTGGAATATTTTTTAGCACCGACACCACTGCCGCCACCACAGGTTTGGTGACGTACGTGTTGGAGTGTTTCATGTAGAAGGAAATACGGCGCCTGGATTTAAAGTGGGGAGCAGAATGAATATGATCTCGGTAGAAATACAAGGAAAGAAGAAATTTCGATTTGTCTACTTTAGTAATACAGAGCTAACACTTTCCAAAAACTATCTTTGTGCCATATTTTGGGGAAAGTTCTGGATGTGTCCTGGAGTGCTGCAAGGTATTACTATCATCCCCAACCAGATAGGATACACATGTATGTGCAGCCTTTATATCGTCACATGTATGGTTTTCGTTTTAGGACCCCAAGTCAAATTTGATCCAACAGTGGTTGTCACAACAAAGTGACCTTGGAGTCGTTTCCAAAACATTTCAGTTATCTTCCCATCCCATACTTGGTGACTGGTCCATTCAAGTTCAAGTGAATGTGAGTATAAATATATTTTTGGGGGGGGGAATGTTAAAATGATTTTAATAGATCAGTTGGGAAAATGTCTCCAAAGACATTTATTCAATGGACAGAAAGAAAATAATAATAATATGAGCATCTAGATAATTTAAGTGGTTTATTTTTGATTTACTATGTTTATCAGTGGGTTAGCCTTCATTATAATAGAGGTTTAATCGTCTTTTTCTGTGATATGTGCGGAGATTAAAACATTTTGGCATTTTAGTATATAAGTGATTAAATAAATGTTTACTTATTTATTGCATGCATTGAGCATTTTAAAACTAAATAATGAACATTTAAAAAATAAGCTGTTATTTGGTAAATTTGGCAAATATTTTGTAAATGACTTCTGATGAGCGATTGGACTAACCTACTTTCAGTCTTTGTTTGAGAACTGGCCACATCACTTCTGTTCCTCCATCTCCCAGCTCCTCCACCTCTTCCTGTATTTGCTGCCAACTTGTATAGCTCTGAGATCTGACAGGGCAGAGGCATTAAAATGCATCCCATCTGTCTGTGCCTCAGGCTTTCTCCTGTGCACCACTGTGTGATCCTTGAAAATTTATTGAATATTTCCTGTTTTTCTTTGGAATTAAAAAAAAATATTAATAAAAAAATTTAAAAAATATGTAAATTAATGAATAAATGCTTTAAAAACAGTTCTATTAGAACAGAGCTTTTTTTTTTTTTTTTTTCTGAGACAGAGTGTCACTTTGTTGCCCGGAGTATAGTGAGTGCCGTGGCATCATCCTAGCTCACAGCAACCTCAAACTCCTGGGCTCAAGCAATCCTTCTGCCTCAGCCTCCCGAGTAGCTGGGACTATAGGCATGCGCCACCATGCCCAGCTAATTTTTTCTATATAGATTTTTAGTTGTCCAAATAATTTCTTTCTATTTTTAGTAGAGATGGGGTCTCACTCTTGCTCAGGCTGGTCTCGAACTCCTGACCTTGAGAGATCCACCCGCCTCGGCCTCCCAGAGTGCTAGGATTACAGGCGTGAACCACCGCGCCTGGCCCAGAGCTTTTTATTATTCACATTTTGTACAAAAATTCTTTTTCATGGGCTCTGTCTTGTGCATTGTGGAACATTTAGCAGCATCTCTGGCCTCTACCCACTAGATGTAAGCAGCAGTTCTCCCCTCCCCGCAAGTTGTGACAAACAGAAGTGTCTCCAGACATTGCTGAACATCCTCTGGGGGAAATACACTCCCCTGCTCTGTGGAGAGCCACTGTGTTAGAAAGAATAATCATGAATTAACAAAAGACCTGAGGTGAGATAAAAGTACCCAGTACTTAATGTGCGCCCTGCTTTTTACTTGCATTGCCACAACAGTCCTGAAAAACAGGTTTTATTAAACTCAATTTCTAGATGAGGAAGCTGAAGCTTGGAGAATTTTGGCACCTGCCAAGGGGTGTAGAGCTGGAAAACAAAAGAAGCAAGATTTGAACTCAGGTCTCTGAGAGCAAAGCCCAGGCTTCCTATCTGACGCCATGACCCCATGACCCCGCCATCATGGTAGAAATACCTTGAGTGTGGTGCCTGGTTAGAAGATGTAAGACATAGCAAACCCTTATTCAGTTTCAAAGCAGTGTCTTTTAGATTAGTTTAAAAGAAAAATGATATATTATTTAGACAAGAAATTGCCATTTTTGCAGGTCAAAAGTGCCAAATATGAGCAATTTTATGTTGTTCCACCTAATAGATAACCTTCCTTCAGACAAACATGGGCTATTGATAAGAAGTGCCTCAGCAGACAAATGCAAACATGAATATTTTGCATCTGAGAATTGTGATTCCTTCCAGGCACGGTGGCTCACACCTGTAATTCCAGGACTTGGGGAGGCAGAAGTGGGATAATCGCTTGAGGCCAGGAGTTTGAGACCAACCTGGGCAACATAGTGAGACGCCATCTCTACAAAAAATAAAGAAAAACTGGCTGGGCATGGTGGCTTGCACCAGTAGTCCTAGCTACTTGGGAGGCTGAGACAGGAGGATCACTTGAGACCAGGGATTTGACGTTCCAATGAGCTATGATCTAACCACTGCACTCCTGCCTCGGCCTCCCACAGTGCTGGGATTATAGGTGTGAGCCATTGCACCTGGCCATAACATGGTTTTAAAGAATATTGGAGGCAATATTATAAAAGAAGTTCATATTTTTGGAGAATAATATAATGCATAACCATTAAAATCGTGTAGGATTTGCAGCTGAGGTCCTTGCTTATTTTTCTTATTTATAACATAGTGCAATCATAACTCTAAGAGTCTAAATGTTAGAAAAATATGAGTTTATCTTTTTTGTTTTTTATTTTTTACAAAACTAAGTTTCATATATGAAATATGAGTTTAGAAAAGACACGGGGGCAACATTTCATAGTCGGGGAGGCGCTGGTCTTCAAGGGTCTCTCACAGCGTCCACATGGGGACATCACACTGTTTGGTTTTACCAGCTATTCTCTGTAGTGTCATGTAATTATAATGCATTTTAGGAAGGCTGCACATCTGCTATTGGCCAGGCACAGCATGAGGTATTTTGTGTATGTTCTTGTATTTATTCTGCATGCTGTGTAATTCTGTGCGGTGGGCGTGGCCATGCCCATGAAGAGAAGCCAGAGCCCAGTAACAGTGAATAACTTCCCAAGTACACTCAGCTGGTAGGCAGGAGTTTGCCCTCCCATTCTATTAATATCTTTAGTTTAGTTGAGACCAAATGGCAGCTTTGTATTTACTTTATTGGTTTAGATTCTAAAATTATCTGAATTAGAGCAATAACTTAGTAATACTAATAAATCTGCAAATATATAATGAGCGTGCTCTGTGAACCCAGCTCTTTCCCTAAACTGAGGGATTAAAAATTCTTTAACTTTTCTTATTTTTGGTTAACATTTTTTGGGACCAAATCCTAAAAGCAGAACTAGTCCCCCTTCGTCAGCACATGTTTTTTGAGCATCTTTGTGAAGATGAAGAGCCCACCGGGCTCGTGGAGAGGTTGTGGTACAGAGAGAGAGAGAGATACGAGATGAGTTGAGCATAGAGACTCATAAAGGCGTTTGGAAGCCTAGAGCAGGGTGTGATGAATCCTGGGGGAAGAGAACATTTGAGCTTGTAGAGAAGGTGGCAAGAGTAGACATCTGTGGAACTTAGAAGAGAGGGAAGGGTTTGCAGAGGCAGAGAACGTGAAGAGTTACTCAAGTTTCTGAGGATTTGGGAGAAACTTGGTGTTACTGGAGCATGTGGACAATGATGGGATTGGAAATTAGGAAGCATATTGTGAGCTCTAAGCAGTTAGGGTATTATTTTCAGTTCCCACTTAAGTTCTCCAGGAATCAGTTTTTGTCCATCTATTCATCCATCCATCGATCCATCCATCCATCCATCCATCCAATCATCCAATATATGTTGAATACAAGGAAGCTCAACATGTGACCTCTGCTTTCAAAGATCCTTGTGGTGACATGAATAATATGATAAAAGTTAAATGACAGACGGGTGACAGAAAAGCGGCAATCACTGCAATAGCAGAGGAATTGTAAGGTGCTCAGGCCGCCTTGGTGAGAAAGAGGGTATATCGTAAGGATGGGTACCCACGCTTTTCGGGCCAGCTGTTCCCTCTGTCTTTCGTGGTCTGCTCCATTCTCTTCTCACTCTTCTGCCAACCTTCGGGTGTTCTCCAGTCGCAATCTGAATGGGCTTCGCTAACTAGCCATCGCGCTCAGAGCCCTGCAAGCAAGCCTCCTCACAGGTGGCTGGCAGCCTACAGATCGCCGCCCCCAGGCCAGCGTGGACTTTGTTGGTCCATTCAGGACTCACTGCTGGACAAGGGCAGGTTTAGCTGGGTGACAGGTGCCAAGAAATTATTTTGTTCAATGAGTAGTGAACAGAGGAAGTGCCAGAGGAGAAAGGGGGATGGAAGAGTAGAGAAAGACTTGTGGAATATGCGAGATTGTACTTTGAAAGATTTATAGAATTTCTTATGTAGTGGTTTGTGGACTTGGCCTTCCATATTGCTTTGATAGAAAAAAAGATAATGCTCATAAGGAAGCTTAGGTGCTTAGAAAATTAAAAACATTCACAAGCTCTGGCTTTTGCCCACTCTTTTAGCCTTGTTAAATGCCACCCTTGCCCTAGAACTCTATGCTTTAGACAAAGTCTACTCTTTAAGTTTCTTAAGCTCACCAGTCTGTCTCATCCAAGAACCTTTTCACATGCTGTTCCCGCTGCCTGGAGTGCTGTTTTTCCCTTCGGCGTTCTAGCTACTTGCTTTCAATTTGCAGGCATTCTCTAAAACGGCCTGGCCCCTCCAGACATTCCCATAGCACTGTGTGCTTCCTTTGACTCATTCATGTCCCTGTGAATTGGTGGCCTTTGTAACGGTAGTGACCTTTCAGTCTTGTTCACCCCTCTCTTCCTGGGATCTAGCGCAGTTCTTTGCACATAGGTAGAAGTCAGTATCTATAATATTAATATTAAATGAATGTATGAAAGCTATATAATAATCATTTTTCTTGAACTAAATGTAATTTCCCATTTTACACATTCTGTAAACCATCTCTATATTTTTGAAGACAAGCATACTGATCAAGTACTTATTATTGGTGATATGTTATAATATGAATAATTTAAGGCGCACAACTAAGAATTACCCGCTTTATTAAAAAAGTGCCGTCAAGGGCCACCAGGGGTCAGTATAATCAAGGCAATGTTATGAGACTTGCCCTTAGCTGCGGCCTCGGTCTCTGGTTTTTGTCTTTCCTTGATTCTGGGATTAAACGACTGTGTATTGCTTATTATTAAACACTTTCTCTTTTAGCAGTGAAGGCTATCTATGGAGGAAATATATTTATTATTTAAATAGTCTACCATTAGGTAGCAGAGTTGTGCAGCAGAAGTGTGCTGGGCCCATAAGCAGTCTACCATCATAGACTGTATGTTTATTTTTCTGAGGCAGTGACTGTTCCCAGTATAACACTCAGGAAGAGGGAAAAATATTTATTTTCAGGAGGTGTTTTGAAGTCCCATTTGTCTGTAGACAAAACATGAAATGATACCAGTATTGCCACTGAAGAACAACAGTATTAAAAAAATGCAGGACTTATCACAACTTTGATTTGTAGAGACTGTGCAGATAATTAGAGAGTTGACATTCTTCTTTTTTTTTGTTTGTTTTTTTCTTTTGTTCTTAGAAAGTGACATTCTTTAGTCACTTTTTCCCCTAGGTCAGGAAGAGGATCCTTTAAGTAAAATACACTCAATGGGCAACTTGGCATTTCTCCAATTGTAACATGTTTGTTTGTAGAATAAAAATGAACAGGTCATTTATTATACTTTTAAACTTTCTGGATTAACTTAAATTGCATTTGACCTGTAAATATTGCTTTTCACCTTCAGGATTTTTTTGTGATGAGGAATTATTTTTATCAGTACAATTTTTAGATTTTTATTCATGTTTTTCGTCTCCATTGTGCAGTACATGATGGTGGGACATAGCAAACTCTGTATATAGTCATAGACACGGTTTTTTCTACAATGCTAGTTTAATTAAATGCAAAGAAACTCTTAATGATTATAATTCCTAAGACTTCTTAAAATTGGTAAAATTTAGTAAGAGGACTTACCCTTTTTGTGCTACTTATGCACGTGCTCACTTGGCATACCTGCGTCTAATGAGAACAGTTTTTTGCTGCTTTGGGGATTGCGCTTCTCTTGAGAACAATCACCATCTCTTCTACTTCTGCCACACTTTGATTGCCCAGCCCTTTTCCAGTTTTTGTATTGTGATTAAAATGCATATAACATAAAATTTACCATCTTGACCTTTTTTTTTTGAGACAGAGTCTCACTCTGTTGCCGGGGCTAGAGTGCCATGGCGTCAGCCTAGCTCACAGCAGCCTCAAACTTTTGGGCTCAGGTGATCCTTCTGCCTCAGCCTCCCGAGTAGCTGGGACTACAGACATGCACTACCATGCCCGGCTAATTTTTTCCTATATATTTTTTTAGTTGTCCAATTAATTTCTTTTTAATTTTAGTAGAGACGGCGTCTTGCTCTTGCTCAGGCCGGTTTCGAACTCCTGACCTTGAGTGATCTGCCCGCCTCGACCTCCCATAGTGCTAGGATTACAGGCGTGAGCCACCGGGCCGGGCCCATCTTGACCATTTTTAAGTGTACAGTTCAGTGTCGTTAAGTACATGCATATCGTTGTGCAACTATCACCACCATCCATCTCCAGAACTCTTTTCATCTTACAACATTGAAAATATATACTGATTAAACAATAACTCCTCATTCTCCCCCACCCCCACCCACTAACTCCTAGCAACCACCATTCTCCTTTTTGTCTCTATGATTTTGATTACTCTAAGCACTTCACATCAGTGGACTCATATAGGGTATCTTTTTGTGACTGGCTTGTCTTCAAGATTCATCTATATTGTAGCATATGTGAGAATTTCCTTTCTAAGGGTGAAAAATATTCCATTGTTTAAACATACCACATTTGGTTGCAAATATTTTTGCATCTGTGATTTGAAAATTATATTTCAGGTCACTAGAATGCAAGTTTAGAGGTTCTTTAAAAGAAAGGCTAACGGGCCGGGCGTGGTGGCTCACGCCTGTAATCCCAGCACTCTGGGAGGCCGAGGCGGGAGGATTGCTTGAGCTCAGGAGTTCGAGACCAGCCTGAGGAAGAGTGAGACCCGGTCTCTACTAAAAATAGAAAGAAATTGGTCAAACAACTAAAAATAGAAAAAATTAGCCCTGCATGGTAGCACGTGCCTGTAGTCCCAGCTATCCGGGAGGCTGAGGCAGGAGGATCGCTTGAGTCCAGGAGTTTGAGGTTGCCGTGAGCTAGGCTGACGCCACAGCTCTGTAACCCAGACAAGAGAGTGAGACTCTGTTTCAAAAAAAAAAAGTAAATAAAAGAAAGGCTAACGTCGGTTCCTGAGAACCAGGCTCTTGGGAACCAGGAGGAATCTGGCCACAGCGGTCCTCTCCCTGCATGTGTTGCTGTGGACAGCCCATGGCCCAGAGCTCCAGGTCTCTGGGTGACCCAAGCATGGGTGCTTCTGTTCTTCTGTGAGCCCAAAGGAAGAATCCAAGTCACCGAGAGATGCCTGTTCACCTCATGGCCGTAGCCCTGCCTCTTCCCTCCACGTCGGCTGGCAGTCTGTTCTCCCTTCCAGCACAGCGCTGGCACCGGGTCTAGCGCAAGGGCCACCTGCGTCTCCAGCCTGCTAGAACTGCCGGGTGGTTCCAGAACATCAGCGTGCCGCAGCATCAACGGACTGGGAGCTGTTAAAGACACATAGTCCAGGTCTCACCGTCAGATAACAATTTACTAATTCCGGCATGGGAATTCGAATTTGAATTTTAAATAAGCACTCTAGAAAATTCTCTGTTTTTTCGACCACATTGAGAGAAGTACTGATAAACATTCACAACTGGACGTCTTTTGTGTGTATCTAGCCCACTGAGAGGCAGTGTTGGGTGGTGGACACGGTGTGGAACTAGGGACAGGCCAGCTGGTTTATTCTTTGAATCCCCTGGCAGTGCTGCTCTCAGCTGTTTACCGCTCTAGTCACTCGCTCAGTAGAGCTTCCTAGCACCTTAAACTTACTAACTCAGGAATTTTGGTATAATCTGTGTTTTTGCAACAGCTTCTCTGATGCTTTAGATGCACAGCCAGCTTGGGAACCATGGAACTCGGTAATATTATAGTGTCTTCCAGCTGTCACTCACTGCAGTTTCTTAGCCCTTGTCTCAATCCTACGCCAATGTTGGGGAGCAAGAAATAGAATGCAGAAAACTCAACAGACTTAAGGCTTGAAATCACTCTTTTGGAGCCCTTTGTAATCAATTGTGGGTATCGAATTATTATGTAATTCAGAAGCAATCTGCATTGAATTATTTCTTTGCTTATAACAGTTATATCTACTTTCTCTTGAGTTGATTGTTATTGTAAGGTTAGGTGGGGATTGCCAATACCTCCCTGTTTTTTATAACCTTTCAGAAAACTCCTTATCTTTTCTGGACTGGCTGTGCAACTGTTGCCTGGGTCAGCTTGCCTCTGCTGTTAGGTTTCTCTGGAGCTGTTTTTCCTTTGCAGAAGAGCACATCTTTTTGTTTGGACAATTTTTGTCCCTGAAGCACTCCACAAGTGGCATCTGGTAGCTCCCCTGGCTTGTGATGACAACTTAACAGAAAGCATGGAGCAGGCTTTGACAGGTCAGAAAACAGTGGCATCCTTGCTGGAATGTGGCTGTGGCTTCCAAAATACTTCTGCTAGCCTCTCCTTATGAGAAAGCTCTCCTTTTTTGAGAAGGACCTCAAGTTCTTACTTCCATGTGCAGTGAGAGAGGGAGGGAGGAGTTGGTTTTAAAATGTTGACTCAGAGCATCCACTAGCAGAGCTAAGCACTTCATTCTCCATTCTTCCGTGGGCCCTGACACACACCTCTGTGACAGCACTTACCAATCAGGGTAGCGTTATTTTCCTTTTTTTTTTTAAATCGTGGTAAGATGTACGTAGCATAAAATTTACCATTTTAACCATCTTAAAGTTCAGTGGCCTCAAGTACAGTCACATTGTGGTGCCACAATCTACAGAACTTGTTGTATCTTCCTAAGCTGTGATTAGTGTAATTTTAAAAAGTATGTCTGCCTCATTTATTAGACTGTGAGCTTTTTATTAATTTTAGCATTTATTCTGTCTGATGCAGTATTTGACCTGTTGTAGGAACCCACTCATACCTGTGGGATGAAAGAGTGAGTGAATGGAGTGAATAAACAGTTTCTTGTAGACAGTTGCTCTTGGTCATTATCCCTTGTGATGTTCTTTAACTTGTAGTCCCCCACCCCCATTGGCACTACAACTTAGTAGAAGGGTGTTTACATATTTTCATTTCAAGAATATATGTGGTTGCTGTATTTGATGACTCTGTGAGGCAATGGAAAACAGGACTTTAGGATTAATGGCCCGGACTTTTTTATTTGGAACATTAGAAAAGATTTCAGTCAAGAACTGAATATCCTAGTCTCTTCTGAAATTTAAAATGCACTCTCAATTTTGTGCCGTATTATTCCTGTAACTTTATGGAAGCTTTTGATCTGTTACTGCCAGCGCTTTGGCAGTCTGCACGTTAGTTTCTGGACCCCATGCATATTTTTGGGAGGAGTTCTTTATCTTGTTCCTGCCCTCCAGAAGCCACCCTAGGAGTGTGCCCCTTTCAAATGTCTCTTCCCTACCCTTCTGTGCAGGTACATCTTTTTGGCATCAATTAGAAAACTTTGGGGTCAGACTTTAGTATGTCATGTTCACCAGTGAAATGCATGATCTGAGGACCATCAGCACGTGTCATAGGATCTCAACGCTGCAGAGGATCTTAGAGGTCACCGAGATCCATCTTCTCGTTTTATGGAGGAAGCATCTGAGAGAGGCGACGTGACCTGCTTAGGCTGACACAGTGCATTGTGGTAGGGTCAGGACCAAAAGCTAGTTTCCTCATACTTTCAGCTTTGTAAAATTAAATTGTTTAATATGTGCAGCAATTGCTGTTTTAAAATGGTCACCCTTTTAGACTGAATTTGGATGTCAACAGGACCCGCCGTATGCACTGGTGAAGAAGATGTCCACCTCTATTATATGACTTGAGGATGCCGCAGAGATCACCTCCGCACACACTGGATTGCTCCCAAGGTGTCTCAGATTCTGACCACAGAGCTGTGCCTTTAGACTGAGAATTTGAATCTAGCATGTAGGTTACCTGGTAACCTTTCTCCATTAATATCCTTTAATATATTAAGGATTAGCTTACTGTCACCAAGCAGGCTGTATACCCTGGTCATAGGAGGCATAAAAAGATTAATTTTTATTTATTTACTTTTGAGACAGAGTCTCACTCTGTTGCCTGGGCTAGAGTGCTGTGGTGTCAGGCTAGCTCCCTGGGCTCAAGGAATCCTCCTGCCTCAGCCTCCCAAGTAGCTGGGACTACAGGTATGCACCACCATGCCCAGCTAATTTTTTCTATTTTTTTTTTTTTTTTAGTTGTTTGGCCAATTTCTTTCTATTTAGAGTAGAGATGGGGTCTCGCTCTTACTCAGGCTGGTCTCAAAGCTCAAGCAATCCTCCCGCCTCGGCCTCCCAGAGAGCTAGGATTACAGGCGTGAGCCACCGCGCCCGGCTGACAATCTCTTATTTGTCCTCCGTCTTCAACCTGGATTACTTTCTGTCCCGGATCTTTCCACGAAATCTAATATGCTTAAGTATGTCACGTTAAAAAAATAAACCAGGATGATAGAGAAACACTGCACTTTGATCCTACTTCCCTCTGCACTGACTTTACTTTCTCTTACAACCTGACTAATGTAAAAAATAAAACTCATCTAATCTCTCTACCTCCATGCCCCCAGCTCACTCCGGTTTGGCTCCTGGGTTTCATTCAACTTGTCTGATACTGCTTCGTCACTTTTGTCATTTATTTTCTCTTACAAATTGGCATGTCGCAAGGTTTGATTTTGAGTTTCTTTCGTTTCTCACTCTAGGCAAGTTCAACCACAGATATGGTTTCAATTTCCATCTGTTCACCAGTGACTCTTAAATTTTTCTCTCTGAGAGAACCCAGACCTCTGAGTTCCAGACCTCTACAGCCATCTGCCTGTTTAACATCTTCGCTTGGATATTTCAAAGCACCCTAAATTCTTCATGTCCAATATCATTCTTATGATCTCCCTCCATCACACCTGGCTCTTCTCCAGTGTTTTCTATCTTACTGAATTTCTCCACCCTCCATCCAGCTGTGCAGGGCTTCTCCTTAATATCTCATGCTCTCTCACCACCCATGTCCAGGCCTTCGCCAATTCCTGTAGCTTTTACCCTTAAATATATTTCAAATCCACCTACTTTTTTTTTTATTTCCACCTCTACTTCCTTAGTCCAAGCTACTGTATTTTCTTAGATATTTCAATGTCTCTTGATCAGTCTCTCTAAATATACTTTTCCTATCTTGCAACCAAATTCTCTACACAGCAGTAAAAGTAATCTAAACATTAGTTACATCATGTTATTCCCCAGCTTAAAATTCTCCAAAGACTTTTCACTGCTCTCAGAATAAAATTCAGGCATTTTACCATGGCCTACACAAAGCCTTACCTGATTTGACTGTACTTTTCCTGCCTCATCTCCAGGTTTCATAATTATCTGTATATTTAATTCACAGCCTTTGTCATAGTTCATAATCATATACTTGTGTATGGGACTATTTGACAAATATCCTTCTTTCCACTAGAGCAAAAGCTTCATGCATGAAGGTGTATCCCCACCACCTAGCTCAATGCCTGGCACTTGGGTATGATCAATCTCTATTGAAGGAATGAGTGAACAAATGCGTTTGTTATGTTTGGCCTTTAGCCCTGGTAATTCTGATTCAGTAGCTCTGGGCATCTCTATTTATTAAATCCACCACAGCCCATCCTGACGCTCAGCTTGGGTTGAAACCACCAGAGGAATATGCTGCCGCTAGAGTTTAGACCACAGATGTTTAGACTCTAAACAGGAAAGGAAAGGATGATGTAAATGTTAATAAACATTTTCAGTTATTTTGCTAATCCTTTTGACTGTGTCATTCCTCTAAGTAGGTCAATATGCATCTACTGATACTTTTATAGGATGATATTTCCATTGTGATTTCTTGTTTATTTTTGAGCTCTTTGCCAATTTTATGGTAAAAATAAAAGAGGGAAAAATAAAGGCTATTAGGATATTACATGATTGTTTTTCTGTGGGCAATAGGTTTAAGCATAGCGAGATTATTAGGAAATCTGAATAAATCTAAAAATACGGAACTTTTCTGTTGTATGCTAGGTGGGAAGAAACACCAGTCAGTCAGCATGTACAGATACTACGACACAGACCCTCCTTTCAAGGAGCCTCGTCAGGGACGGCTTCATGTCACAAACGCAAAGAGCATTAGATTGGGAGTCACAAGACCTGGGTGTGAGTGATCTAGTCGAGGGCTGGTGGACTCAGGATCTCAGTTTCCTCAGCTGTGACAGAAGGGGTTTGGATCAAAGAACTTTGTTTTTTTTTTTTTTGAGATAAGAGTCTCATTCTGTTGCCTGGGTAGAGTGCAGTGGTGTCATCACAGCTTACTGCAATCTCAAACTTCTGGGCTCAAATGATCCTCTTGCCTCAAACTCCTGAGTAGCTGGGACTGCAATTGGGCCACCACACCCAGCTAATTTTTTCTACTTTTAGTAGAGATGCGGTCTCGCTCTTGCTCAGACTGGTCTTGAATTCCTGACCTCAAGCTGTCCTCCTGCCTTGGTCTCCCAGAGCACTAGGATTACAGGCATGAGCCACTGTGCTTGGCCTGGGTCAGAGAACTTTTAAGGCTCTTAACAACTTTAAAGGTCCATGCTATACCTGGACCGTGGGGCTTGGACTGGGACTGGTGGGAGGAGGTGGAATGAGGCTCTGCAGAGAGTAGCAGTCGAAGGGAAAGTTGGCAGAGTTTCTGAGCTAAGATGTGTGTGGGGGGGGTATTGGATATCAGGCTGAAATTTTTAGATTTCATTTTGTAGACAGTGGGGAGCTTTAAAAAACTTACATATTTTACTTTGAATCTCAATCGGCGTTACAAATTTCATATAAAACTTCTGAGGACAAAGAGAACAAAATGTATGTAAACCAGTCTCTCAAATTACAAAAGATATAAAATTATACATTTTTTATTTTCCTCTGATTATAAAAGTAATGCATGATTCAGGTAAAAATATCCAAACATTATACATTAGAAAGCATGACACCCTTATGATAAACTCCCAAACACCCCCCAAATCATTAATATTTATTGTCTTCTTCTTTATTTTTGTAGAAAGTTTTTAGGCAGTAGTATGACATGATTAAAGTAGTATTTTAAGATCATTTTGGTGGCAGTATGTGGAGTAATTAGAGGGAGAGAAACTCAAGTCCAGGAGACTGCCGGGGCTTAGTATCATGGTTTAAGAAATGTATGAACATCTTTCATGTTAGCTTCAGTGCAGTCTGTAAGCCGTAAGGAACCGCTTCAGGGGAGCACCGAAATGAAAGAGGAATGGGTGAATTAAAAAACACTTTAAAGGGAGAATCATTAGGGTGAGTGACTCATCAGACCGTGATTGGGGCAGGGGAGAAAGGCGAGCACAAGGTGCCTGGGGATGTCAAACGTGGGTCTTTGGGAGAATCACTGATCGTAAGCTCCAGGGAAGTCAGGGCTGGAAGCTGGGCTTGGGGGACAGAGGTGAGTGGGAGGTATTTGGACTGTGCTGTCAGAAATCACCACATTTAGGAGCTAAGAAGAGAAGCCACCAAAAGCAATGGAGAAAAAACAGCCAGGCTTGGGACGAGAGAACCAAGAGGGTGCAGGCACAGGGCAGAGGGAGCAAATTCAGAGAGGGTGGCTACGGCGTCACCTGCTGTAGAGGTCTCCGAGAGCGAGGCCTGGGGAAGGCCACGGGAAGTGAGAGGCAGGCATCCTTCGGTGCCTGTGACATGGCAGAGGCAGAATCCAGATCACAAGGGCAATCAAGAGTACACAAAGCCATTAATAGTTTAAAACTTTTGTTCCTAAGAAGGAGAGAATTAATATGGTCTCTGGTGGGGACAACAATATAATTTTATTTATGTTATGTTGTTCATATTCTTACTTAACATATCCATATTAAGTCAACTTATGTGGATCAGTCTAGAGCTCTGTTTCTGAGGGAAAAAGTCCTATGAGTCAGAAATTGGGATACTTTCTGTATCCCCGGACTTTCCTAACAAGAACAGCCATCCAGTTTTCTGTTCCCAGTTATTTATGTATAACTATGAGGTTGAACATTTATTACTCCACAGGTGTGATAAAAAAACACATTATTCTTTTGCCATTTAGTCCTGTTCTTTGGGACTAATTCTTTCTGACTCCTTGGATGTAATGTCAGGCAGATCCCATCATTTTTATGGTTATTCTTTGGTAACAAAAGGTCTTGTCATTTTTGGTTACTTTCACACACACGAAACAGTCTACATTCAGTAGTTAATACGTCCAGTCCAGTAACATGAAGTGCTCCTATCTCCCAGCTTGGCTCTTTGGTCTGGCTGCCTGCCTCTGTCTCATTAGGCTGCCTTCAAGTCCTCCAGATTGAATTAGGTGGAGGAAAAAGAGGTGAGGGGTAAAAAAAATCCTACTTGATGTATGAGTCATATGAATTTACTAGTATTTGTCCTACAAAAATGGCAGTTTAGTATCATTCAGTGTAATACTATTGTCATCTGCCTCAGAGCTCTCTGGGCTTAGCAGACATTTAAAACTAATACCTTTCCTTCTTAGAACTCATTTGTGGTTTCTTTGCAGCACCCTTACCGTTGCTGGGAGGTCTTTTATCCAAAGTGCCCTGGATGCTTTTGAATCTGTCTCCTCCAACTGGCAGCTCAAAACTCTATCTTCAGCTCCCAATTATCTAGCATGCACACCTCCAGCTTTCCTGCCCTGAGGGTTTGCCTTATCCCTCCTGAGGCTGTTTTGATCAGGGTAGAAAGCAGTCCCGCGCTGACTTGCTCTTTTTTGCATATCTAGTGGAGGGAAAATGCTCATGCTTTCTTTGTTCTGTGACACTCAGGAGGTGCAGACTGCCCCCAACCCAGCACACTCTTAGCTCTGCATAGCTCGCCACTGCCAGGATTTTGCTTTGTAGATTTCTCAGGTGTGTCAAGAGCCTGCCCACTGACAGCTTGATGTTCCCAGGGACACATATCTAGCTCTCTGCATCCTCCTATTGAAGCCCCTTTCCTCAGGTTTGAAGTGAGGGGAAAGCAACTCTCACCTGATGTCGGGGGTGGGGTGTAAGCCACTCCTAGGTCATCGAAAGCTTTTCCCTAAAATTCTCTTCTAGTTGAATTTCATCTTGACTCTTTTATGCCCTCCTCCTAGGTGAGGGGTTAAGAGTTGCAAAACCGGTTTTTAGAAACCTCCTTTGCAAGACCTGCAAGGTAGTCTTGCACCTCACTTTGGAATGTAGATAGTTGGCATGTATTGTCTTGGGGGCCAAAGCCAAAACAGAGTCAGAGATAGCTCCATTTTAACATCCTGTGATGTGCACATTTAAAAAATTCAATGGCTTTCTTAACCTTTAAATAAAAGTAAATTCAGACACTGGCAATCAGTGCTAAAGCAAACTATTAGAAAATTGAAATGATCATAAACGAACATAAATGTACTAACAGAAATAATCCTCCCAGAACCTTAGTTCTGTTTCTGCCATTTCTTTTTACTTCGGAAGCAAAAGTTGAAAGAAATTGACCTGCATTTTAAAATATATTTTTTTAGTGGTCATATAGTGTACCATATTCCTTCAAATTTGTTAAAATAGAAACTCAAAAGTTGGATGGCTTCATGGTTAGAGAAGGAAAGTTCTGTGACTGGAATACATGGTTTTCGTAATTCACATGTCCAGCTTGTACTCTGGTCATTGCATACTACCTAAAAGGGCAGTAAAAATAATGTTTTCTCTCTTCCCCCTTAATTTGACTGATTTCCATAACACACACCCTCACAATGAATTATTGACTTAGGGATAGGGGTTAGAGAAATTACAGAGATTACTGAGAATGCCTACTGATTCTTGTTTTCTATCTCTGCTTTAGAAATTGTTTAGAAAATGTAATCAAGGCAGGCTTACATCCAGTACAGAGAGAGAATATATGTGCTTCAGAGCAGGTTTTCCAGGGGAGAGCTTCCCCCATGGAACAGTGACCATACTGGGGAAAAAGGAGCTCAGAAGACAATGATGAATTATGCCTTCTCTTGCCTGGGAAGGTGTTTGCTTAGAAGACACGCAGCCCAAGTATTTAAGCCTTCAGGTTAACCTTTCTTCCCAGTTATTGGCAGGATGAGTTAGCATAAACCATATTTGATGAGCTACAATTAACATAAAAACTCGTTTTGAAGCAAATTAAGTTCTTTTGAAACCGAAGGAAAAGTGTTTAGTAAAAGAAACTTTTACTTTCTACAAAAGGCCTGGGGTTTTTTTGCTCCATGTTTTTAGTTGAGTTTAGTTCAGCTAGAACTAACATAGAAAAATTTGAAAATAAATTTTATTTCTTTTTTAGACCAGGTGTCAGCAAACCCTGGCTGAAAGACCAAATCCAATCTGACACCTATTTTTGTAAATAAGGCTTTATTGGAACATAGTCACGCTCATTTGTTTACACAGTGTCTCTGGCTGCGTTTGCACTGCAAGGGCATTGTTGAGTAGTTGTGACAGAGACCATATGGCCTACAAAGCCTAAAATATTTAATATCCAGCCCTTTTCAGGAAAAATTTGCTGATTCCTCTTCTAGATTTATGAGAGCACTCAGTATCAATGTTTTTGTGGTTATTTATGGCATAAATGTCCACTAATTCTCTGAATTATTATTAATTTTAAATATTTCAGTATCTTCTGTACTTGATTATATATTTTGTAAAAATAACTAAACTCACTGTGAAAATTGGTATGACCTGTTTGTCTAATGGATAATATGTTGAACGTTACAGAACTTCTGTTTTTCAAATCCCTTGGACAGTAAAATAATTTATTTCTTGGTTTGCATTTTACCACTTATAAACATCCTGGGAAGACTTTGTGTGGTGCAAAGCACATGGTCAGCACTCAGTTACAAAATCATTTTTTGATTTATTGGAACAATTTATTTTTTAATTTTTTTTGAGACACAGAGTCACTCTGTTGCCTGGGCTAGAGTGCCGTGGCGTCAGCCTAGCTCACAGCAACCTCAAACTCCTGGGCTCAAGCAATCCTCCTGCCTCAGCCTCCTGAGTAGCTGGGACTGCAGCATGCACCACCACGCCCGGCTAATTTTTTCTATAT
>CAUYSK010029006.1:0-10828 GCA_963575035.1 Avahi laniger | reverse complement strand
AAAAAAAAAAAAAAAAAATCAAGTTAAAAGAATATGAAGAGGTATTTTATTAACCTATTCTTTCTCTCCTCCCTTTCTGTACCTCACAATATTTTTCTGGGTCCCTTGCCCATTGACATCTCTGTAGATTCAGCCAAAGGCAGTGCTATGGACCAAATGTTTGTGTCCCCCCAAATTCATATTTTGGAGTCCTAACATCTAATGTAGCTGTATTTGGAGATGAGATTTCCAAGGAAACAATTAAGGTTAAATGAGGTCATAAATGTGGGGCCCTGATTTGATAGGATTAGCATCCTTAGAGGAGACAGCAGAGTGCTCAAGTGAGAGTCTCTCTCTCTCTGTCACTCTCTCTGTCTGTCTCATTCTCCTGTGCACGCACCAAGGAAAGGCCATGATAGGATGTATAGAGAAGGTGGCTGTCTACAAGCCAGAAAGAGAGCCCTCACCAGAAACTGAATCAGCCAGAAACTTGATCTTGGACTTTCAGTCTCTAGAGCTGGGGAAAAAAAAAACACTTTGCTTTTTAAGCCACCCTGTCTATGGTATTTTGTTATGGCAGCCCAAGCCCACTACCGGAAGGCCCTGGCTAAAGATTAGAGGATAGAAGGAGGAGACAAGTCTGCTTATTTCTGCCTCTTTCCTTCTGCTTTCTGTATCGTCTCTGTGAGTGCTTCTCCTTCCTAACTCTAGTTCCCTCAAAGAAATCATTCCTTCTGAGGTCCAAGTTCTGACCAAGATGTCAGGATGGACATCTTGTCCCACAGGATGAACAGCACTACCTCCCTGCCCTAGAGGTGGTAAGGGCTCCCTGCTGTTGCCCATCTCTAATTCAGCTACTCTCCCCTGTTTCTCAACAATTGCATCACCTGTTGTCTTAGTTTTGTGCTACTATATCAAAAATATCTGAGACTGGGTAATTTATAATAACAGAAATTTATTTTCTCATAGTTCTAGAGGCTAGAAAATCTGACTGAGATCAAGGTGCCAGTAGGTTCAGTTGTCTGGTGAGGGCTGCTCTCTACTTCCAAGATGGCGCCTTGTTGTTGCTTCCTCCGGAGGGGAGAAATGCCGTGTCCTCACGTGGCAGAAGGCAGGAGGGCAAGCAGGCCAAATGCTGCATGAAGCCTCTTTTATAAAGACCTTAATCCCATTCAGGAGGAGAGGAATCCTTATGACCTAATCACCTCTTAAAGGCCACACCTCTTCACACCATCACATCGGCCATTAAGTTTCAACACCTGAATTTTAGAGGGGGTAGTATTCCAACCACAGCATCTGTGAAACAATTTTCTATATTAAAACTTTCTGGCTGAAAGACCTGGAGTGTGGTTTCAGCTTTCTTGAATAGAGTTTCACTTGCTGCAGAGGCATTTTACTTAACAAGGCTTAATCTTTCAGGAGTTAGAAGGAGTCTTTCAAGCAATAATTGTTGGAGGGTCCATGTAACCACCCTCACTTGACTAGTAATGTGAAATCTAGTCTACTATCCTTTTCTACTAAAGTGTTCCTATACTTTTCTCATAGCTCATAATGTATTGAAAGTACAAAACTGCCAGTTAAAAGTTTCTTCCAGCATATTATAAAGTGCTGTACCCACTTTTTATTTTCACTCATGTTCTCCCTTTTTTACCTCCACATTCTTACTCAAAAACTTACTTTTTTGTCATATATATCTGTCAGTTTGAAAAAAAAATGCTTGAAGCAAAATGATCCATGATCAAATTTAACACTCAGAGAAATCATGAACTCAGACACTGACTGATTTTGTCACTGATTGCTTCAATAAAGTCTTTAATAGTGCTTGAGATGGTGTTTTGGATGATGAGTTCTGATTCCCACAGAAAATTGAGTCCTATATCCCTAGGTTTAATTCTTTTTTTTTTTTTTGGTCCATACTTTAAATTGTACCCAGAAAATTCTCTGGATGGAATTTGATTGCAGATGTCTATTATATTTTGATGAACACAGATCAGCTCAGTCTTCCAAAGCATTTTATAATGGAGTGAAGCTGACCTTGTAATACAGTATCATGGTTACCAGGCCACTGAAATGTCCCACTTATGTAATAGCAGCCAGTTGCAACTGACTAGGAGAAACTCTGATGGGCCTTTGCTCGGAAAATTGTCCAAATATGTTGCTTATTTTGATTTCTTTCCTTAGGACTTTGACATAGTATATGTCAAGTGAGGGCTATAAGGAAACATGATACATTTTAATTAAGACCTAGCCCATGTTTCACAGAGAAGATTTTCTATAGATTTCAACCATAAATACAAACAATATAGAACCATGTTCTGTTTATAATTCATTATCATATATTAGTATCTATCAAACACCCCAGGGAGATGTGATATGCTTTCTTCCCCATTACCGTGTATTTTCAGCCTCATTCAACCAAAAAAGTACTGTGTAATTAAATAGATACTACTATATCAATAATGTAATTGAAACTATATGAAATAATTTAATTCATAACCTCAGAAAATATATTTTGATATAAAATTATCACCACTCATCAGTAAATTCTGTGTTATGAATACATTCATACATTTTCACCTAAACAGGATTCTTTTCTCACCCCATACTGGAATTAGCAATAGCTCGGTCTCAGTTATTTCTTCCAACCCATGTGTAACACTATTTATTGTCAGAAATACCTAATTCGCTAATTTTTTCAGAATTTGTAAATATTAAGAATTCTTCCCTTCTCAAACTTGGGAAGAAAGTACCAAATTACAAGTGTGTTCATTGTCATTATCATCATCAAATAATTCACTGCTCTCCTCAGAGTTTACAGTACTGGACTGCAGACTGACAACTAAATTGTGTTCAACTGCCTCTGCCACTTTTTAACAAGAAAAATTTGTCCAAGTGTTATGCAATATAGAAAGAGAGAGCGAGAGTTAAATGTCAGATCCAGATAATGTGTTCTGATGTGCTCTGCCACAACTAGCATTTTACAATAATTCAAGTGTACTGTATGTTTTTGTTCTAAGCTAAAACCGAGCTTGAGAGGAAACTTCATTTTCGATACTGTAAATTTACTGTGAAAAAAATGGGAAATAATGTCCCCAGGCAGTGTCAGAATGACTGCTGCTTTCCCTTCTCACTGCAATTAGAGTTCTAGCCCCAGGTGATAGAGTGGGTGCACACACAGGTGACTTGTTTTTGATTGACAGGCTCATGAAGCAGCTGGATGGGGGATTCCTGGGACTTAGTGGAGGATTCCTTTACCTTCAGGGCTGGGGTTGGAATAGGTCCTGGCTTCTTGACTAAACAAAAATATGGATTCTCCTCCATGTAGGTTGGAATCAGACTTTGAGTTGGCAAGCACCTGAAGGACAACCTCCTAAACAGCCAGCATCTCTTGTACGGCTTCTGTAACTGACCCTGGTTCAGTCTTTGGTTGACATATTTTCATGAAAATTTTATAATTTAGGGTTTGCAGTTTCAGCACTTGATGCTCTTTTTGCCTGCTTAGAGAATTTCCCTCCAACTGGTGTGGCCCAAACAACAAAACATATGGCATAAGAATATGCTCATTTTCCTGAAATTGATATGTGGTTTTCTGACCAAATCACGAATTGCAGAATTAAAAGTATAATCTTTCCATGATTTAAACATAAAGGAACATAGGTACCAAAGTATATGAATTTCGTTTCAGTAAGTGAAGGAAATAATTATACAGCAATAAATCATTTTGAGGTGGAAATAGTTATCTTTTAAACTATAATAGAACCATATTCTTAACTTTAGCTTTCTTTTTATATCATCCAGAATCCTACTTTAAGTAATTTCTAGATCAGGCTACTAACCTATGAGACTGTCCATTTTCACAATCTGTTGCGGAATAAACTTGGCAGTTGAGACCTGTTCCTTGAGTTTCAGGCTGTTATATCTAATTACTTACTGGAAAGCTTTACTTGGATGCTCCGTGGACAACTGAAACCTAACCTGAAAAAAACTGAAACCATCATTTCCCCTAGGAAAACCAGATTCTACTCCAGCATTTCTTAGTCTGATGAATGTCATCCCACTTTACCTATTTGTCTAAGAAAGAAAGAAATCTGGAAATTGACCAAGACTCTATTCTCCCATATGTTCAACTTCATAAACGCTCCATCTCTTCATCTCCACTGCCACTGACCTAGTTCAGATCTTCAACTTGCCTCGAATGAAAAGTGTATCAAGATGCATGAATAAGTATCTGTGTGTGCATGTGCACATTAGTATACACACACCAACATTATTTATAATGCCCAACAATAGAGGATTCATTACATAAATCATGTGTGCATAATATTCCATACAATAAAATACTTTGCATGTATTAAAATAGTTATATGTACATATTTGCATGTAAAGTTCTGCAGAAAGAGGCATGTAGTATGATTCCATTTATAATTTGAAATGCATATACAGGAATTTTTAAGTAAACTGGATTTTTCGAGGGGGGATGGATATAATCCAAAAGTGATGAAGTGATTATACTGGGGAGAAGAATGAAGGATTGGGTGAGGAAGAAATATATATATATATTTTAATTTGTTTTAAGTGATGCTTGAATTTTTTCTCTCACATGCAATTGTTTAAAAAATAGTTTTTTAATTCCAGTGAACTTCTTCATATTATGATAACTTCTAAGGCTTAATAAACAAGGAAAAAGTTTAAACTCAAGAAATATATATGGGAGTAAAACCCTTTAAATAGAATAAATAAGATAGGAGAGTGGCTGGGAAGTACTAATATCTTCTCAGAGATTCTGAAACTGCATCCAAATGCTGGTCCCTTCTCTAGAGTCTCCTAAAGTGGGCTCTTTCTAGGCTTTTATGGAGCCTAGATTTGAGCCATTCTCTGGAGGAAAACCAAAAAATATGAGTTGGAAATGTCAAAGTCTGGATGTGCTGATAGTGTGTGCCTGATTATTGATAAACCCTGGGTAAGAGAAGCTCAAGAGAGTGAGGGATGTACTTTTGGAGTGGCTTCCTGAGAATAGTTAGTTGGACCCCTATGATATCCATTTGCATATATTGAAACTTTTAGAAGAACACCTGAGAAAAGTACCTACCTACTTCCTCAATACTTAGCTGTGAGTTCTAATCTGTTGCTATGTACTATTCTATAGGCTTTATATACATTATGTTTTATATCCTCATGACAACTTTTAGATTATGTATTATTAATATCCCTATTTTTTGGACGAACAAATTAAACTTTAGAGAGTTTAGGGAAGTTGCCATGGTCAGATAGTAAGTATCAGAATCAGGATTTGAACCCAGACTGTCTCGCCCCACAGCTTGGGTTCTTATCTATGGACGTTAGTGAAAGAAATGTCTGGGTTACACATGTGGATGGATAGAGGGTCCAGGCAGATCATGTAAGTGAACATAAAGGAGCAGTTACAAGGTGTTAAACAGGAAGTGGAGGGAACTATGTGAACCAGAGGCCTTGGAACAGATCTGGTGTTGTCAGGTCTCCTGATTTTCTAGAAGCCAGGACCCAGGTTGGCCACTTCTGTCTATATGTTCAGGCCTTCCTCTCCTACTGTGTGCCAGTGCTGATTTTCTGGGGTCTTTTGACACAGGGGAGCCTAGTGGCTGGCGGTTTCCTTGGCATACACCCATTGGTCAGAGCCTGGAAATTTCATGCCTCCTGAGCTCCATGTATTTGGATGTAACTGTGTTGTCAGAATAAATGGGCAACTCGCTTGCATTTTGTGTGGAGGCAATTTGGACAATTTTCATAAAGCAGGTCAATAACTTTTTAATCTGTCTCAAAATGTATAAGCTACTGTCGAGTGTGCTAGAAAAATGCCTGCCTACTTGCTGGACTAGTACTCTGAAAATAGATTTAGCTAATAAAAGTCTTTGGTTGGAGACAAATCATCTAATCTCTTTCTTTCTTTTCCCAAACATCTGAAATAGAGGCTGTGATGAGCAATATATAAGGTTGCAGCTCAGATTGAAATGGAGACCTCACTTTTCTCTCCCTTGACTGTTAAGAAATAAAAGAAGTTATTAAGCGCTTATTGAACTAGACACTTTACCCATATTATCCCACTTAACCTTCACAAGAACCCTATGAGTAGATACAATTTCACACCGTTAAAATGAGAAAATCAAGACCCTGAGAGGTAATTATGTATTTTTTAAAAATCACCCAGTAAATGGAAGCATTGGGATTTCACTGTAGTTGTTTGTGATTCCAATATTACTGCCTGAATTTCAATTCCCCTCTTTTATTCTGCCTTCTTCAAACCCATTTAATTTTTTTTTTTATTGCACAATTCTCCATTAGGCATTTTCAGTGGCTATGAGGTTAGTATCATTGTCATCCCCCGAATATGCACTCCATTCTCAATGACTCCAATCATATTGAGAACAAACCTCATGAGCATCTCGTGTTCCATATCCTCCCTGTTCTGCTGATGAGGCCAGAAATCCTGGAGTCATTCCTTGATACATTCATCTCTTTCCTTGCCCCATATCCAATCCATCTTAAAGCCCTATTGATTTTACCTTCTAAATACTGTTCAATTACAAATGGTTCATCCTGTTTCAAAGACTACCTTTCTAGACAAAACTACCATAAGCTCTTATTTGCACTTCTGCTGTAGTCCTTGCCCCCTACAGCTCCTCTTGGTTCTTCAAATCCATTCTCCACAGAGGGAGATCCAAGGAGATCCTTTCTATGAAAATACTGATCAAGCCAATCACCCTTATTCCATCCCAAATCCTTGCTCTACTTAAATATTTCATTAGTGGTTTTCTATCACTTTAAAAACAAAGACCAAAATCTTTAATCAAACCTAAAATTCTTGCCTCAACTAATTTCTATGTATGTCTCATGACTTCTCACGTCTTGGGACCACTCTGTCTTTTCATTCTAGCTTCAAAGAGAGGCAGAACTAGCCAAGTTCTCCCGTCGTTGGACCTGTGACCACATCGTTCCTTCTGTCTAATAAACTCTCTCCTGCCACTCTTGTATGGTCACTACCTAATCTTTATTTTGCCCTGTGATTAATATTCATACTTTGAGAAAGGCTTTCCCAGCCTCCCTAGCCAGATTTTCCTCATTGTTGGTGATACAGAAGTTCACTTCTGGGGCACAGAACTTCATTTTACATCTATTTGGGTGATATAACCTGCTCATAGACTCCAAGCTCCATTTTATGGAGCCATTTTTGTACACTATTATGTTCCCAACACCTATCTCAATTCTTATAAAAAGTAATTGCTCAGTGTTTCTTGAACTGAATGAATGATTGAATGAATGTTTTTTGTTATGTTATTCCCCACGCAAGTCTAAAATGATTTTCCTTTCATTCACGCTTTAAAAATCCATGGTTTGCTCCAACTATTCCAGTGAGCAATAGCTTCCTTCTTTGAATATCACAAAAATTATAAATTCCATACTATTGGCATTTACTTGTTCTTTCTCTTTTTCTAGGAGCTATGCCCTTACAATTTAGGGGCAGACTGTGCACTTCTGCTGATTCACCTACTCCACTGCTTCCCTCCAACATTTGCTTCTTGTGCCACAAATAAAATACTGCTAGTTTCAGTTTGTTACTAAGTAAATACCAATTGATGTGAGATTTCATGAAACTCATTAGGAAATTCATGGAGAGAGTGTGACAGAAATAACTTTGGCTGATTAACATCTTTTTTTATTCCAACATTTATATGGACTTAACTTTGGAAGTTTAAAAAATAGTACAACAAAACACAAAAACATGTTGAAAAGAAATACATGGGAAAAAACTATTTAATATAGAAATGCCAACAAACAAATTAAAAATGGAAATATGAAAGTTATATGAAATGGAATACAAAGAAAATGTATTAGTAAATAAAAAGGAATAGTTTATATTGATTAAGAAACAATCCATCTAGTACCTCTTACAATTATAAACTCAGATGTACTGAATAACACAGGATCAATGTAAATATTGACAGAAATACAAAAAGAAACTGAAATAACAGCAAAATCCTAGGAAGCTTTAATCTAAAACTCTCAGAAATGGTCATGAACATGAACAGACACATAGGAACACACATAAATATGCATATGAACATACACTCACACAACATTGACCCAAAAAGTAGAAATATCACATTGTTTGCTAACACACTCATGGTATTATTATAGAAGTTTTTCATATGCTAGAGTCAAAGAAAATTTAAATAACTTACTAAAGCTAGATACTATTAAAGCCACATTGTGTGGAAACAGTGTAAAATTACCAGACAATGTAGTTAAAGTTATCTTAATTACTTGAAAAATTTATAAATTAATTTTCCAATGAGTCTTACAGATGAAATCACAAAACTTACTGCATGGGAGATATAAGAAAATTACACTGGATACAACAAAGTGTACCTCAGAAGAAAATTTATGGTATCGTATAAGGATTTTTAAAATTAAAATAAATACATTTAGGTAAAATAATTACATGACAAAATATACCTATATTTGGACTAATTTTGATATTTTGTGATATTTATTTTGGATCTTTTTATGATAAATGATTTCAGATAAAGTTGAATTTCTCCCCATCTCCCTCCAAGACTCATCACCCTCTATCACAAATTTGATGTGTTTCAGTTACTTATTTCTATACTCTTAATAGTTATTTACAGCATGAAAACCATATGTTATAATTTTATTTTTATTTACATATGTGGTGTGTAACAAAATTCAATTTGCTTTTTCATTCAACATATTTTCAGGATCAATCCATACTGATAAATGCAGTGAGATCACATTTACTCACTTTAACTGCTGTATAACATTCCCTTTTGTCTATTCACTCCGTTTTCCTACAATTAATCCTTCAGGTAGTTTTCAGATGTTGTGACTGCAGACTTAGAAGACCATTATTATACTGATCTCTTTGTTTACATGTGAAAGAATTTCTCTATATCTCAAAATGGATTTATACCTAAGAAGTGATATTATTTAGGTATTAGTTATATGTACAAAGATGTTCAGGGTAGCATTGTTTAAATAGCAAAAAATTGAAACAATGTAAATATCCATATGGTTAATAGGTTAAGGTACCTCCTGAGTGATAGTGAAAACAGTAAACAATAACAAAAGCAAACAACGGCACAACACTGGTGCTGACTAAACAAAATGCATTAATCAGAATGGACATGAACTGTAAACAATTGGCCCAAGCATACTTCTGTATACTGCCTTGATTTCAGCCATGGATACATCATTGTAGGCAGCTGTGTTTAAATTTGGGACCGATTTTAACAAATTACACTTAAAGGATGTCCATAATATATTGTTTAAAGGAAATAGATTAAGTTGTAGTATTCTAGCTATACATTAAGTGTGATCGCATTTTTGTGAAAAATAGAAACAAATAAAAAGTACACTGTTTACATGACAGGGGTTTGGTTTATACACTTTTTCAGAATTTTTTGAAATATTTAATAGTGTTTGATTCATAATTCACATTAATTTTTTGATTTCTCAATTGCACATTCTTCATTGTATTTTCCTATATGCCTCGACCCTTCCTTTAACCAGCTGGTCTCTTTTCCTTCCTGCCTCACAAAAGAGATGATGCAGCAGAGAGAAGAGAGAAAAAAGTAGTCAGTTCTTGGAGTTTTGAATTTTACAAGCTTAACATGTAGGAATAAATGGAAAGAACTCAGGAAATGGAGAAGAGATTTGGAGGAATCCATAAAGTTAGAAGATGTCACTCTGACCACTTCCTCCATCAGGGAAAAATGAAGAGAAGTGTAGGTGTGCAGTAAAATTTTTATAGAATTGGGTAAGTGAGAGAGAGATTCAGAATCGCACTCCTCAGCCATCCTGGGGCAAAGCCAGATTAAGCCCAGGGTAGGGCAATGACAGACTGCAGATGGCTCTGAGTATCTAAAAGGTGTAAAGATTGGGGCCCCTCTTCAGAGAAGTGGCCGTGTGTATGTCTAGGCAGACGAGTCAAAGTCAACTTTACAGAGTCAGGACATCCAGGACAGTATAGGAGTCACAGCACTCCTGTAGTCTGGAGGGAAGATCTTAATACTTCTTATCAGCCCAAGGATGTCTTCAGCTTAATACTGGAGTCATCTTGTTAGAGTAGGAGACTGGAGACAGGGCTGAGACCGAATGCATGGGCTTGGAGATTGGGTGCAGGCGTTAAAGTAAACAACCCTCAAGCAGAAGCTAACTGGAGGGGATAACCATAGGCAAGGGCTTCAACCAGCTTGTCAGCTATCTAGATCACCTTATATGAACTTTGGATAATTACAATATCATTTGCATTGCAGCTTTAAAATTTCCCACCCTTGAAATCACCATGACAGGTCCAAGACAACCATATAAAGTATGAAAATGGGAAGGAACCCAATTCTAGGAATTGCTACCTAAATTACTACCTAGATTCCTAGTAAAAGCCAACCTTAGTAAAAGGTCTTGAATATTCCTCCCCTCAATTAGTAAAACTACAAAAGATCTAAACCCACTTCCTCCTAGCTGCTCTCTTTTGAGCCTGCCCACTTTCCCCTCTGAGAGTGTACTTTCGCTTTTAATAAAAAGCTGTTGCTTGTTTGGCTTATGTGGTGCATCCTTAAATTATTTTCCAGATGATCTCCAAGAACTTGGGAAAAAACTCCACTTGAAGGCCAATAACAATCTGACCTGCAGAGATTCTACAAGGAAAGACCTCTATGAGTTCACAACCCAGACTACATTAGACAAGAATCATCTCAGTAGATGCCACAGTAGAAAGATATGGACAAAAACAAGATGCCACCACAAGCTTTGGTACCTTGCAAGCTCCCGACTACGGACTCAACTCTGAGGAAGA
>CAUYSK010029005.1:0-22765 GCA_963575035.1 Avahi laniger | reverse complement strand
GGTGCTTTGATGAACGTATACATTGTGGAATGAATAAATAAAGCTAACTAACATGCCTATTACATCACATACTTACCCTTTTTTTGTGTGGCAAGAACATTTAAAACGTACTCTCAGCAATTTTCAAGTATACAGTTCATTATTATCAACTATCATCACCACGTTGTATAATAGATCTCCTGAACTTACTACTTCGACCTAACTGAAATTTTGTATTCTTCAACCAATATCTCCCTAATCCTGCCTCCCCACCCCCAGCCCCTGGCAACCACCATTCTACTCTCTGCTTCTGAATTCAACTTTTTAGATTCCACGCAGTGAGGTCGTACAGTATTTGTCTTTCTGTGCCTGGCTTATTTCATCAGCATAACAGTCCTCCTGGTCTATCCATGTTATGGAAAATGGCCGGAGTTTCTTCTTTTTTAAGGCTGAATAGTATTCCACTGTGTATATATACCACATTTTCTTTATTCATTTGTTGATGGACATATGTTGATTTTGTAACTTGGCTATTGTGAATAACGCTGCAATAAATATGGGGGTGCGGATATCTCTTTAACATACAGATTTCATTTTTGTTCGACATATACCCAGAAATGAGATTGCTGGATCATATGGTAATTCCATTTTTAATTTTTTGAGGAACCTCCATACAGTTTTCCATAATGGCTGTTCTAATGTACATTCCCACCAACAGTGTGCATGAGTTCCTTTTTCTCCACATTCTCATTAACACTTGTTATCTCTTCCCTTTTTGATAATAGCAATCCTAGGAAATGTGAGGTGATATCTCATTGTAGTTTTAATTTGTGTTTCCCTGACGATTAGTGATGGTGAGCATTTTTCCATATACCTATTGGCCAGTTGTATGTCTTGTTTTTTATTGTACTTATTATTATTATTTTAAGTAAAAAATCTTTAGTTGACACACAATAATTGTACAAATTTATGGGGCACAATGTGTTATTTTGATACACGTGTGCAATGTGTAATAGTCAAATCCAGGTAATTAGCAAATCCATCACCTCAGACATTTATCCTTTCCTTGTGTTGGGAACATTCAGAATCCTCTTTTCTACCTATTTGAAAATATATAATAAATTGCTGCTGATTATAGTCATCCTATAGATGACAGTGCTACAGAACACTAGAATGTGTTCCTCCTACCTGGCTGTAATTTTGTGTTCATCAACCAATCTCTCCCTATTCTTTATCCTCACCTCCCTTTCCTGCTTTTAGTAACCACCATTTGACCCTCTACTGCTATGATACCAACTTTTTTAGCTTTCCCATATTAGTGAGAACGTGATATTAATTATATCTTTCTGTGCCTGGCTTATTTCACCTAACATAACGTCCTCCAGGCTCATCCGTATTGCCACAAATGACAGGATTTTGTTCTTCCTTATGACTGAACAGTATTCCTTGTGTATATGTGCCACATTTTCTTTATCCATTCAGCTGTTGATGGACACGGGTTGATTCCATATCTTGGCTATTGTGTACAGTACTGCAATAAACATGGGAGTGAAAATATCTCTTTGACATACTGATTTCCTTTCCTTTGGCTATATACCCAGAAACAGGATTGCTAGATCATATGGTAGTTCTATTTTTAGTTATTTGAAAAACCTCTATACTGTTTTCCATAATGGCTATACTAATTTACATTTCTATCAACAGAATATAAGAGTTCCCTTTCTCCTCGTCCTTGCTAGCATTTGTTATTTTTTGTTTTTATAGTAGCCATTCCAACTGTGGTGAGATGATATCTCATTGGGATTTTGATTTGCATTTCTCTGATGATTAGAGATGTCAAGAATTTTTAAATGTATTTGGCTATTTGTATGTCTTCTTTTGAGAGATGTCTATTCAGATCACTTGCCCATTTTTAATTGGGTTATTATTATTATCAAGTTATTTGAGTTTCTTGTATATTCGTATGCCTTCTTTTGAGAAATATCTGTTCAGATCCTTTGTCCATTTTTTAATTGAGCTATTTGTTTTCTTGCTATTGAGTTGTTTGAGTTTCTTACATGTTTTGGATGTTAGCCCCTCATCAGATGTGTGGTTCACAAATATTTTCTCCCATTCTATAGATGTGTCTTCACTCTGTTGATCATTCCTTTGCTGTGCAGAAGTTTTGTAGTTTAATGCCATCCCATGTGTCTATTTTTGCTTTTGTTGTCTGTACTTCTGGGGTCATATCCAAAAAATATTTGCACAGACCAGTGTCAAAAAGCTTTTCCCGTTTTCTTTTAGTAGTTTTACAGTTTCAGGTCTTATATTTATGTCTTTAATCCATTTTGAGTTGATTTTTTAATATGGGGTGGGATAAGGGTTTAATTTTATTCTGCTGCATGTGGATATCCAGTTTTCCCAACACTGTTTATTGAAAAGACTGTCCTTTCCCCACTGTGTGTTCTTGGTAGCCTTGTAAACGATCAGTTGACTATAAATGCATGGGTTTATTTCTGGGTTCTCCATTCAGTTCCATTGGTCTCAATGTTTGTATTTGTGCCAGTACTAGTCTGTTTAAGTTACTATATCATTGCAGTAGATTTTGATGCCTCCAGCTTTTTTCTTTTTGCTAAAGATTGCTTTGGCTATTTGAGGTCTTTTGTGGTTCTCTCTCTCTCTCTTTTTTTTTTTTTTTTTGAGACAGAGTCTCACTTTGTTGCCCTGGCTAGAGTGAGTGCCGTGGTGTCAGCCTAGCTCACAGCAACCTCAGACTCCTGGGCTCAAGTGATCCTTCTGCCTCAGCCTCCCGAGTAGCTGGGACTACAGGCATGCGCCACCATGCCCGGCTAATTTTTTCTATATATTTTTAGCTGTCCAATTAATTTTTTTCTATTTTTGGTAGAGACAGGGTCTCGCTCTTGCTCAGGCTGGTCTCGAACTCCTGAGCTCAAAGAATCCGCCTGTCTCGGCCTCCCAGAGAGCTAGGATTACAGTCGTGAGCCACCGCGCCCGGCCTTTTGTGTTTCTCTTAATGGTCCCATATGAATTTTAGGATTTTTTTTCCTATTCCTGTGGACAATGTCATTGGCATTTTGACAGTGATTGCATTGAATCTGTAGATCACTTTGCACAATATGGACATTATAACAATATTAATTATCCCAATCCATGAACGTGGGACATCTTTTCATTTATTTGTGTCTTCAATTTCTTTCATCAATGTTTTATAGTTTTCAGTGTAGAGATCTTTCATAGCTTTAGTTAAATTTATTCCTAAATATTTTAACTGTTGATACTATTTACAATATTATTTTATTAATATACTAATACTAATAGTTTTTTGATTTTTTCAGATGATTATTAATGTATAGAAACACTACTGATTTTTGTAAGTTGATTTTGTATCCTGCAACTTTACTGAATTTCTTTATTAGTTCTAACAGTTTTTTGGTGGAGTCTTTAAAGTTTTCTATATATAAGATCATGTTGTCTCTGCACAGAGACAATTTCACCTCTTCCTTTCCTTACTGGCCTCCTTGCTTCTCCCAGAATGCCTCAAACCCTTTCCAAACTCCTGCCCTTGCTCTTGAGGTTCCTGCTACCCAGAACATCCCCCACACCCACTCCATGCATGCACATCACCCACCTGGCTGATGGAGAGCAGCCTTCTCTGACCATGTGTATAAGCGGCACAGCCCCTTCTCTTTACTGCTATTTACCCTGTTATTTTTTTCTTTCTTTAAAGAACTTTTTATAATATGTAATTCTTTTGCTTTCTGTTTCTTATTTATTTTTATGTGCTTTGCTCCCTGATCAGAAAGTGCTGTTTTACAGGCAGAGACCATGTCAGTCTTGTTCATTGTTCTATCCTCAGAGCCTAGCAGAGTGAGTCACACATAATAGGTCCTTAACACTATGTGATGTTGAATGAGTGCACAAATGAGTGATAGATGAGTGAGGGAGACAAAGCACTGCCTAGGAGGCTACTCAGGGCATGCACATGACCCACATTGTTGAACACAAGAGGGAGGCTGGAGGCACGGGCTGGGAGGAAGGGAAGCCTCTCTCAAGCTTGGGAAGGTGCCAGGGCAAACACCAGTGCTATGAATGCCCCAAACTCAAGGGAGTCGGAGAACATGCCCTCGGATTTCTCTTTGGATGAGGAGCTGGGCAAAGGGAGTCCCCACTTCCATGCCAACTCTTTCTGGCTGGGTTAGCAGGTAAACTGCAGTCCCACATGTGGCAGAGATTAAAACTCAGCCTCACCGGGCCCTTTAAGCAGCTTAACTCCAAAATCTGCCTCTGCTGTTTGCCAGATATTCCAGTACATTCCACTTACCCTTCTCTGTGGCCCCCAGCTGGGACAAACACATGAGGGTCTCTTTAGTCTTACACACACACACACACACACACACACACACACGCACACGCACACACACACACACACATTGTATGTACCGGCTCTGGGCTATTTAAACAAGGCCCAGAACTGGCTGCATTTCAACTATGAAGCGATTCTGGTATTTATAGCTTTGGTGAGGGCTTTGGGCCTTTTGGGTGGAAAACACTAAGTAAACTTTAGCTCTTAGAGCTCAGTTCTCTCTGATGTTCCTACATATAAAGTAAGATTTATCAGTAGTTCTGACTGCAGCCTTGTAGAGAAGCTCATGGCTTGCTCTCTGTGGCCAGCACGCAGCACGCAGTTCCCCAGGCAACACTAGGAGGGCATTCTCAGAATTCATGCTTTGTACAGTACTTCTCATTTCCAAGAAAAGGGATAAGTTCTCATTAAGTGGAAGACCATGTAGTCCAGAAAGCCAGAAAGAGTAGGATTTGTGAAATTGCCATTCTCTTCTTCTTTTTTGCCCCTTGGGATGTTTTGGAAAATCTAATCACCATTATGAATCCACCTTGTCTATATGCTGGGCCCAGAAACGGTCTGCACAGAGCTGTTCTGATGAATGGGGGGAAATGATCCTATAAACGCTAGGTATCTCCACTAGCAATGCTCTGGCCACCAAGATTGCCAAAAAAAGAAGAAAAGGAAGAGAAAGAACTCAGGCATGAGCTGGATCTGCTGAGGGCAGCCAAAAGACGAGGATATTTGAAATGTCAATGGCTGGAGGTATTTAGGGAGAAGCTGCAGAAAGGAATACATGAGTCATAGAGGAAATGAAAGCCTCTCTGTTAGCCAGAAAATAAAGTCACAGGACAACTTATTGAAGGCTTTCGTGTTCTCGAATATTTATAGCAAAGAAAAGAAATAAGTAGTTTGGTCTAAAGGCTGCACATGAAGTCTCTGTCCAAGGTCACAGAGCAACTTGCATTTGAAGGGGGAGGCCAAACATGGAGCTGAAGGCCACACATGCTGTTGTTTATCAAAAGCCCATGATGTTCCAGGGGCATTACCTTCCTTGTCCTGTCTAAACATTACAACAATCCTGGGAGGTTGGCATCACAATCCCTATTTTATAGATGAGCAAAATGAGGTTCAGAAATGGTTAAATTTTTCTTTTTTTCCTAAAGTCACAGAGCTGGTGGCCCACATGTCCTTCCCTTAATACGAGGCAGCGTGGCATACTGAAAATGTCAGGGACTCTGGAAACCAACAGGCTTGGGTTTGAACCCCAACTCTAACCACTTGTTAGATGTGTGACCACTGGGAAACCTCTTTGGAGTTCAATTTCCTCATCTATAAAAATTGGCATAATTCCTCAACAAAACACTAGCAAACAGAATTCAACAACACATTGAAAGGATTACACACCATGAGCAAGTGGAATGTATTCCTGGAATGTAAAGACAGCTCAACATATGAAAATCAATCAATGTAATACATCACATTAACGGAGTAAAGGGAAAAAACTACATGATCATCTCAATTGCAGAAAATGTATGTAACAAAACTCAACACCCTTTCATGATAAAAACACTCAAAAAACTAGAAATAGAAGGAAACTATTTCAACATAATAAAGGCCCTGTATGACATGCCCACAGCTAATATGCTCAATGGTGAAAGATTAAAAAGCTTTCCCTCTGAGATCAGCAGCAAATCAAGGATGCCTACTTTCACCAGTTCCATTTTGCATAATTCTGGAAGTCCTATCCAGGACAATTAGGCAAGGAAAAAATGAAAATAAAAGCTACAGTGAGACACCATCTCATACCCATTAGGATGGCTACTATTAAGAAAAAAATCCATAAAATAACAGGTGTTGATGAGGATGTGGAGCAATTGGAAATCTGGTGCCCTGTTGGTGGGACTGTAAAATAATGCAGCCACTATAGGAATAGTATGATAGTTTCTCAAAAAAATAAACATAGAATTACCATATGATCCAGAAATTCCACTTCTAGATATATACTCCAAAGAATTGAAAGCAGGGACTCAAACAGATACACAGTCAATCCTCAGTATCTGTGGGGGATTCGTTCCTTCCACCACCCCTCACAGATATAAAAATTCATGGATGCTCAAGTCTTTTATATAAAATGGTGTAGTATTTGCATATAACCTATGCACATCCTCCTACATACTTTAAATCATCTCTACACTACTTATAATACCTAATACAATGTAATTGCTATGTAAATAGTTGTTATACTGTATTGTTTAGGGAATAAGGACAAGAAAATAAAGTCTGTACCTGTTCAGTACAGATGCAACCATTCTCTTTTTGCCGAATATTTCTGATGTGCAGTTGGTTGAATCCACAGAAGCAGAGCCCAAGGATAAGGAGGGCCAACCGGGCGCCAATATTCACAGCAGCAGTAGCACTGCAGCTAAAAGGTGGAAGCAACTCAAGTGTCCATCGATGGATGAGTGGATAAAAGTAACTTGGTATATACACACAATAAAATATTATTCAGCCTTAAAAAGAAAGGAAATTCTGATACCTGCTACAACATGGATGAACCTTGCAAACGTTATGCTAAGTGAAACAAGACAGTCATAAAATGACAGACACGGCATGATTCCACTTATGCAAAATACCTAGAGAAGTCAAATTAATAGGGACAGAACATAGAATGGTGGTTGCCAGGGGCTAGGGGAGGGGAAATGGGGAGTTAATGCTTAATACGTGCAGTGCTTCATTTTATAAGATGACAAGAGTTCTAGGGATGGATGGTGTGGATGGTTGCACGACATTAGGAATGTATTTAATATCACTGAATTATACACTTAAAAATGGTTAAGATGAGCTAGGTGTGGTGACTCATACCTGTAATCCCAGCACTTTAGGAGGCTGAGGCAGGAGGATTGCTTGAGGCCAGCCGTTCAAGATCAGCCTGGGCAACACAGCAAGACCCTGTCTCTACAAAAAAAATTTTTAAAAATTACTCGGGCTTGTTGGTGTGCACCTTTATTCCCAGTTACTTGGGAGGCTGAGGTGGGAGGATCACTTGAGTTCAGAATTTTGAGGCTGCAGTGAGCTCTGATCATACCACGGTACTGCAGCTTGGCAACAGATTGATACCTGTCTCTTAAAAACAAAACGGTTAAGATGGCAAATTTTATGTTATGTGTATTTTATCACAATTGAAAACAATAATTTTAAAACTTGGGACCACAACTTGTATCCTGCAGAATTGTTATGAAGGAATAAATAACCTTTGGGAAAGGCCTGGCTCGCTCCCTGGCACAAGACAGATGTTCAGTACACACTAGGTTACCTTCCTTTTTGAGAACAGTGAACTTGGAGCTTGCCTGGAGCCCATGCTTCTCAACGACATGATGATTCGAGAAAAATAACCGTTTTCTTCATTGTTTTCATTGGTAGTTTTCCCACATGGCCCACATCTGTGCTGCAGGGGAGAGCGCCACATTCAGGGAGCACCGGATGTGAAGATGGCAACCTCGGCAGTGGGGGCTCTGCTCCCACCGTGTGTGTGTTGAGTGGCACCCCCTGAGCTGGAAAATACACTGCCAGCATGAGCGCCAAGCCGGCAGCAGCCTCGGCCAAGCAGCTCCGCGTTTCTCAGCCGAAGGTGGGCCCAGAGACCAACAATTCCCAGAGGGAGCTCAGGTAAACAGAACACGGGCAGCAAAAAGCTGCCAGATCAACATCCAGGGGACAAGACTGTCTTTCCGCTGGAGGAGGGTCTTTGCTATTGGAACAACCAGGACTGATGCTCGGCCAGCACAGGGAGCCACTCTCTCTACACGAGACATGGAGGTCACCAAGAGGGAGGCCACTCGAAACCCTTTTCCCAGGAGATTTCCTTGGGCCTATTTCCTTGGATACTGGAGAAATGAACACTCTTTTGATCATGTTGCTTTTATTGACTTATCGTATTGATCAGGTTGGGCTGCCGTAACAAAATACTACAGATTGGGTGGCTCAAATAACAGAAATATATTTTCTCACAGCTCCGGAAGCAGATAGGTTCATTCTGAGGCCTCACTCCTGGCTTGCAGGGCGACCATCCAGCTCTGTGCTCACATGACCTCTTTTTCTAAGGACACCAATCCTAGCAGGTCAGGGCCCCACCCATGTAACTTCATCTCGCCTCTGCTACTTCTGTAGAGGTCTCTTCTCCACACATAGCAGTGCTAGGGCTAAGATTTCAACATGTACATTTTGAGGGGACACAAATATTCAGTTCATAATACCTGGCAATCCTGGGAACAGCCAGCAAAGCTGTAGTTCCCAGGGGGTGGACGTACTGTCCTTGCTGACAGTAGGGACATTAGGTGGCCCACGTAGACCCATAGTAGCCTTTTGGGCAAATGGCACATCTGAGGCTCTGGCTTATGGGCTCTAAACTAACCCAGGAGTAATCAGTGCTGAGAGAAGTAGCAGAAAACACCCTGGATTGAGAAGACCTGCTTCACAATATACTGACCTTGGACACAGCATAAGTCTTTGGAGCCTCTGTGTGCTCATCTTCAGAATGGGATCAATTACACCTGCCCTCACCTGGGTGTTGTAGGGATCAGATGAACTGTGGGATGTGTTAAGCTCTAGAAGTTTAAAATCCGACACAACATTTCTGGCATTTTTAAAACTGCAGTAAATACGCATCACATAAAATTTACATTGTAACCATTTTAAAGCATACAGGTACAGGTGGGCCGAGGCTGGGGCATTCCAGGCCCTCACTCAGCTATTTAAAAGAAAAAAGCGCACAGATCAGTGGCACTGAGCACGTTCTCAGTGTTGTGCTGCCGTCACCACCACCCACCTCCAGAACTTTTCATCTTCCCAAACTGAAACCCCACACCCGTTAAGCACCATCTCCTCTCCCCGACAGGTCCTGGCAACCACCATTCTACTTTCCGTCTCTGTGAATTTGACTCCCCCAGGTCCCTCCTGTAGGTGGAATCATGCCGTGTTTGCCCTTTTGTGATTGGCTTATTTCATTTAGCATAAGGTCTTCGAGATTCATCCATGCCGTAGCAGGTGTCAGAATTTTCTTCTGTTTTGAGGCTGGATACTATTCCAGTCCACGGATAGACCACTTTTGCTTATCCACTCACTTGTTGATGGATACTTGGGTTATTTCCACCTTTTGGCTATTCTGATTACGGCTGTTAAAAACATGGTGTATAAATATCTATTTGAGACCCTGCTCTCCATTTTGGAGTACATATAAGAGGAATAATTGCTGGATCATATGCTAATTTTATGTCTAATTTTTTGAGAAACTGCCATACCATTTTCCATAGCAGCTTCACAATTTTCCACTCCCACCCACAGTGGGCCAGAGTTCCAGTTTCCCCCGCATCCTTGCCAACACTTTTTTTCTCTGTTTTTGATAGTAGCCATCCTAATGAATGTGAAGTGGTATTTCACTGCCTTGGTTTGCATTTGCCTAATGACCAACAATGTTAAGCATCTTTTCATGTGTTTATTGGCCATTTCTCTGTCTTCTTTGGAGAAATGACTATTCAAGTCCGTTGCCCAAGTTTGAATTGGGTTGTTTGGGTTTTTTGTTGTTGATTTCAGGCATTTTCTAATTCAATAATGTTTATTTAAAAGCTGCCGTATACAAGGGTCCAGCTAGGCCACTGGGAAACACAAAGATGAGTGTGAGAATGTGTGTGAGCCACGCATGCAGAAGACGCAGAGGAAATAGGATGCTCCCCTGCCTGAAGGGAAAGGGTCCAGGGGAATTGGACAGGCTTCTTTTGGAAAGGTGAGATTTGGCTCAGTCACAAGGTGAGAGGGATTTCAACGGATAGTGACAGGGCAGGGAAACAGGCCTGGAGAATCGTGAGCAAAGGAATAGTCAGGAACAGATTTCGTCATGTTTATGTAGTTGGAATATTTGGTCAAGGCATGCAACTCAAACTGACTTAAACAAAATGGGGAATTTATGAATGCACGTGTTTAAAAAGCCCAGAGGTAACTGGCCTCAGATATAGCTGAATTTAGGGACACAAAAGAGATCATCAGAGCTCTGTGTTTCTCTCCATCTCCTGGAAAGGCACTCTCTGGGAGAAGAGTGTGAATCTAGGCCTGCATCCCACTAACTTTGCATTCCTCCAGTGGTCCTTCTCAGGGAGGGCTCTGATTGGTTGGGCTTGAGTCCCTGTGCACTGTCCTGTCAATCACTGAGCCCCCAGGCTGGGGCCATGGGGTAGTCCTGGCTCACATGCCTGCAGAAGGGGTGGTCAAGCCATGCCCCCTGAACAGATTCCTCAGATTAGTGCAAGAAGGAGGAGGAGGAAAGCTCAGGAGGGGAGAGCAACAGGTGTGCATTACAGATTAGCTCTCTGGGAGGGCTCAGACTGTGTAGGAAAGGATGGGGAGGAAGGTCTGCAAAGTCTGCCTTCTTCTAGTAGTAAGAGATGCCCAGACCATGCCCCAGTCCCTGAGGCCTGCCGGTCCCACCTGTCTGCACTCCCTACACACACACACACACACACACACACACACACTCCCATGGGCCCTGTACTCAGGTTTGCACTGGTGGTCCTACATTTCCAGGGCTCCCGGGCCGGGCCGATTGTTTGTTTTCAGCTCCTCCCCGCAGCATGCCCTTCTGCTATCCCCTCTACATCGTACAAGGGAAACCTGGAGCAACATTTCCCAGAGTGCCCCTCTGCATAGGGTCCTGGTTCGAGTTTTCTGATAAAAGGCACTCGTGGGACTTAGCAGACAGGCGAGAAGGAGAAGCGATTATTGCTTGGAGGCATCTGCAAGCAGATGTGAGAGTCGCAGCAGGTTCTGGACAAACTCCTGTGACCCACTCATTTTGGGGGCACAGGCAGCTGAGAGAGCTGGCAACCCCTTCTGAGAATTGCTCCTCTGAGCTGTAGGCTGGTGTACGGTGAGGGCCTTCTTGATCACTGCAGCAGCTCCTTGAATGTCCTGAGGATCATCCTGTTGACGCTGAGGTGGGTAGGGAGAGTAACCCTGAAGTTCTTGAGATTCACACGGGTTTTTGTTTGAGTTCCTGAAAACCGTGCACTTGGTTGAGCGGGCTGAGATGATGGGCAGTCGTCTGCCTGGCCACTCCGACTTCATTCTTTGCGGTAGTTGTGCGGTTCTCCATGTAATAAAATCTTCCTCATTGCATACAGGGAATGGCCTGTTTCCCTGAGCAAACCTCGATGGATAGGATGGCCTTTTCCACAGGGACCGGGGGTGATCCCCAAACCATAGGAGAACCGATCCATCGATGACTAGGCTGAGCCAAGCAGAGTTTTTCTCTCCTGGGAATTTCCAACAGGGACAAAGAGATTCCTGGTGACTGATGGGACCAGAAGTGAGAAAACATTTAGAGGGCTGAAAGAGCCATTTCCTTCTAGAAGCAAAGAAATTGAGACTGTGGAGAGAAAAATCAAATGGATACTCAGAAGCTGAGAGGAGGGAGGACCAAAAACTTCCAAAAAGAAAAATAGACGAACTTTTCTCAGGCTTCCCAGGTCCTGGTTCCAGTCCCATGGGAAGCCCAGCTTTTCACATTTGGTTTCACGGATGTTCCCACATCCTTCTGATAGAGAAAAGGAAAATTCCACTAAGCAAAACCCCTCCCCATGAACAACCCCCTATGTAACTGCTAAACTGCTTGCAGCAACTTCTGCCATGGTAAGATAAGACGGGAAGAAATTTCATAGAAACTCCACAGGAACTGGGGCCGCTTGAGACCCTGCCCCACTAAAGATAACCACATTGTAACTGTGCCCTACAACCTCCCTAAAACGAAATGTGTAAAAGACTGCTACACTCTCTGTACCGGGCTCAGAATTTAGTGGCAAGCCTCCTCTGAGCCCACCGGTGTAAATAAACCTGGATCTCTCCACCCTTTTCATGCCATTTGGTTTGTTCTCGATCAGCTTTGCTGTAACACTTCCACTCCTTTCTCTGTGTTCCAGCTAATTTGAGTGAGTTTCCATTACCTGTGTGAACTGAAATAAAATCTTAAGGCTCACTCCCCACCGGCTGACTGAATAGACCCCCTCGTGGCCAGGGGAATATCCTAAAACTAAACTTCCTGCCACAAGGAGGGAGGTCAGACATGCCTCATCATGCCCCCTCCCTTCTTGGGGACATCCTTTGTAACTCATTAACAAGCCCAAGGGTATGCAAGACAAACCTGCAGGTCCTCAGTTTACACAATAAATCTATGTCTGGTGGCTTATCTTTGATTATCAGTTAATTTAATTGATTTAAAGATGGCTTATTTTTAATTATCTGTTATCTTTGATTAACAGCTTCAGTCCACGACTGTAGACAAAGCTTCGTGTCTTTAACCAACTATAAGTCAAAAAATCTTTAAACCCGCCTATAACCTGTAAGGCCCCCACCCCTTAGAGATGTCCCACCTTTTCGGGCCAAACCGATGTATTCCTCCCATGTATTGATTTATGACTTTACCTGTGACCCTGTCTCCCTGAAATGTATAAAACCAAACTGTAACCCAGCCACAGTGAGACCACTTGCTCAAGGCTTCTTGGGCGTGGCTCCGGGTCATGGTCCTCAAATTTGGCTCAGAATAAATCTCTTCCAAATTATTTTACAGAACTTGGCTTCTTTTCTGTTGACACCTGCAACCAAAAGAGCCTTGACTGAACTAGAGGAGATCCAGGATTCTTTATTTTGATCATGCATTGGCATAGTCCCTGGCACACGACCACTTTAAAAAACATTGATTAATTCTTTAATTAAAATCCAACCAAGTTCTACTCCTAGACAAAGTACAACCACTTAAACAATTGGGCTTGGGTAAGCAGACTGTGAGGCAAACACCTATTGCCAAGTCTTTTTTTAAAAAACAAAAAAACGAACAAAGAGCTCCCATACTCATCAATAAAAAGTCTTCAGCTACGTAATACAGCTACACACTTAAGGGAACAATCGGCGCACAAGGTCTAGGCCAGAAAGGACTTGGACTGGGACCTCAGCGCTTGTAGTGAATGACGTCTGTGTCGTGCCTGGTACAAAGTACTAAAACTGCCGTAAACAAGGTCATGGGCGCTGCAGCCTTCCATCCCTTTGCTCCCAGCACCTCAGGGTGGTCGTGGTTTTCTCTCTCAAGGAGAGGCGAGCTGCTTGAACAGGCTGCGGGTTGCAGTCCCCGTGATCCTCCTAAGGAGGAAACCAGCCCTCCCTGCTGACTTCCCGCCGAGCTGCCCTTCTTGCGTGGCGCCTCTTTGCAAGCTATGAACTGCCTCTGCTGTGGGACACATGACTGATTGAACTCAGCCCAAAATCAGGCCCAGAATTTTCCAGCACAGCCTTGGAAAGGATGCCTTTAAATAGCATAAATTATTTGAGTAGAAAGTGTTTTTTGTTTTGGAGTGGTTTTTTTTTTTAGTAGACTTGTCTTCATAGTCTGCCCATTTCAAAATCATATTTATTAGTTATCGCTCATCTACCAGCGAGGCTGAGAGTGGCCGTCCTTCTTTCTTCCTATGGAGAGAAAAAAATTGAGACCCCCCCTTCCCTTCCTCCCTCATCAAAAAGATTAAATTACTTATTCAGATTATATAATGAGTTGGGGGCAGAGCCATCACTTTGGGGGACAGGCACTGAGCCATTTATATTTTATGTGTAACACGAAAACAAGTCCCAGCCTTGACCAACTTCTTACTGAAAAGCTAAGCCAATAAAACCTTCTATCCTGGGTGAATCACTAAGAATGTGCTGAGCTGAATCTATAGGTATTTATTAATTTTTATAATAAATAATGTTTGAGTGCCTACCACATGCAGGGCACTGCAGATATTGCAATAAAAACAACAACAACAAAACATTGCCTCTCCGTGGAGCTTATAGTCTAATGGAAGAGGTAGATTTTAAATAAATAATCATACCAACTGGTATATATGTGACAGAGTTGCAAATTTATCCACACTGTGCTCAGCTATGGAAAAAAATAAAGGCCCCTTGTTTTCCCAAACCTGATCTAATCTTCCTCAGAGCCACCTGCTGTCTCCTGGAGGAAATTTAAAAATTCATTTCCATCTGTTGAACTCAGTCCAATCCAGTACTTTAAATTGAGTTCCCTTCAGAAGAATTCATTTTTCAGATTTCCTCATCTTTTATTGACTTCTTTCTAAAATGGCCTCTGGGTGTGTAGGAGGCTTACAGGACCATGTAGCATGCGGGAAGGGGTGTCGCTGGCGGGGGTGTGATTAGGCAGGTTCGCAGCAGTGCTGCTGTCTGGCAGCTGATGTCTAAGACGGGGCCACACAGCACGTGCTGTCTCCTGGCCTGGTGTCCTCCCTGTTTGTCTGGCCTAACCCAGCACTTGCTCTGACTGCAGATCCACGGTGCAGTCCCGGCCTGGCCGTAGCCCCTGGCCCAGTTCTCTTTGCCTTTGTCTCCACACTGACCTCCTTTCTGGTCACCTCCCCATACAGTCTTGCAAACTGCCTATCACAGGAGACAATGGGGACTTCTGAGCCATCCCATAGCACAGGGGCCCTGGCTGGTGCAGGAGGCTCAGGGAGGCTGGCTCTGCCTGACTCCCCGCAGCTGCCCCAAGTTCAGCAAGGAAGTCTCCATCCAGAGTCCCCATGGGAAATGGGGCCACTTCCCCTCTGCTGTCTGCTCTCCCTTCATTCCACATGACATGCTTCCCTGCCCTCAGATTCAGCCCAGAACAGGGCCACAACACGTGTGTCCACAGGCTTCGACTGCCTCTGTCCCCCTCTTTCTCCCACAGACCACCAGAGCAAAGGCAGTGATATTTCAGATTCCCCTTTGTGTTGGGTCAAGACACTTCCCCTACATTATAGTCTCCTCCTTTTATTTTATTTTTATTTACTTATTTCTTTTTGAGATGCGGATCTTGCTCTGTCTCCCAGGCCGGCGTGATCATAGCTCACTGCAGCCTCAGACTCCTGGGCTCAGGCGCCCCTCCCGCCTCAGTCTCATGAGTAGCTGGCACTACAGGCTCAGCCCACACACCTGGCTAATCTCCTCCTTTTAGAGTGGCATCTGCCCTCCCGCTTTCACTGCAGACAGAGTAGAGGGTAGGCAAGGATAGAAAAACTGCTTCCCAGTAAGGAAACCTGAAACGAGAGACATTCCAAGAGCATTAAACCCTCCACTCCTAATTCAAAACTGCGACAAGAAGATATGAAATTGGGAGCATTATTACGAGAGTGTTTAAGTGGGAAACGTAGACTAGATGATCAAGGGAGATTCCTTTGAGTAAATGATGTTTAAGCAGAGACTTAAGAGATGATGGGGAAAGAGGAGGGCATGTCAGTGGCTAGGACAGGGTAGCCTGAGGGTCCTCATGGGGGATGTCTGCTCTGTATCTTGACTCATGGTGGTGGCCATGAATCTATTCACGTGATAAAATTTCATAAGAATTAAATCCACACAAGCCCACACGCTCAGCATATGTACAATTGTTAGAACCTGAATGTCAATGAATGGTATACAGGTCAATTTGTGGTTGTGATGTCACACTATAGTTACACAAGGTGTTATCATCTGGAAAACCTAGGTAAAGTGTACAAGAGATCTCTCCACATTATTTCTTACAACTGCAGGTGAACCCAGAATTATCTCAGTTTTGAAGTTTATTTAACAAGGGAAAGATGACCAAGAGTGAGCTGTGTGAAGACTATTCCAGGCAAAGGGAATCCCATGCATAAAGGCCTGGAGGGTGAAAGGGCTTGACAAGTGGAAGGAAGGACAGGGAGAGTGGCCAGAGCTGGGCAGCCTGGCGCAGTGTGCCAGCGACAAGACTGTGGAGGAGGACCGAGGGCACACAAAACACCAGGGGCCTCTCAGCTATGTGCTGGGAAGCAGGACAGTGGTGTGATCAGATCTAACCTTTGAACATCTCTGATTGTGTGAGGAGCAGCTGGGTGTGCACAGGAAGGGAAAGGAGAGGCTTCCGCAGAGGTCCAGGTGAGCAGGATGCCGACAGCGCTCTGATGTTGTGGGTGACTTGGAAAGATAGGGATGATTTCTAGGGCATTTCGCAGGTAGCATTTACCTAATTTCCTAATGCAATGTATAGTGAAGGGGAAAGAAGAGGGGTGTGGCAAAGACGACATCTGTATTTCTGAAATGAGCAACCGGGTGGATCGAGGTGCTTTATTTTCTCAAGTGGGGACAAACGGAGGAGCAGCATAGTCTCGGGGACATCACGGTGGGTTTATTCATGCCCTGGTACCACACTGTCCTAAATCCCTAGTTTTTCAATATATTTAATATCTACAGGGCAAATTCTCCCAAAGTTTCTTTTTCAGACTTTACCTGGCTTTCCATACCTGTTTGTTTTTCCTTATGACTAGACTCAGCCTTACCTAGCTCCAAAAAATAAAAATAAAAAAAATTCATGCTGGTGTTTTTACTTGAATTACAGCAAATATGCAAATCAACTTAGGATAATTGACATTTTTATGAGCTTGACTTCCTCTTCAAGGACAAAGTTTACCTTTTCCTATGTTCAAATCTTCTTTGGGGGAAATTCAATAGTATTTTTAAGTTATCTCTAATTCTTGTACATTTCCTATTACGCTCATTTCTAGTCAATTAGTCTTTTATTGCTGCTGTAACTGGGGTCTTTTCTTCCATTTTATCTTCTAACCAAATATTGTTTGAAAATTCGAAGGCTGTTGATTTATCTTTGTAATTTTGTATCTACCTTACTAATTTCTCTAAACTAATTTTTAGATAATTTTTGACATTTCCTAGGTATACAATAATATCATTTGCAAACAATAATGATTTTACTTTCCCTTTTCTAACTTTTATTTCTCTTATTTCTTCTGCTAGTCTCTTCCTTGCCTAGTACCACAGTCATCGTTAAATAGTAGTGAGGGTAATGGACACTTCTGTTCCTGACTCTTTTGGGAGTGTTCCATAAGCATTGAGGTAGATTGGGTGAAGTATAATAGATACCTTTTTTATCATGCTAAGGAATTTCCTTATAATTATTAATCTATTCAGAATAGTTATCAAGAATGGATGCTTATCAAATGGATTATCTATGAAGATAATCACACTATTTTTCTTTCTTGGAAATTGCTTTAATATTAAATACCTTTGTTGAACTAGTCTTATATTCCCAAAATAATCTCCACTTGGTTAAAATATTACTTTTTTAACATTTGCTGGGTTCCGTTTGTTAATATTTTATTTAGGATTTTTGCATCAATATTTACAGTAAATTTGGTCTGCAGTTTTCTTTTTGTGATACCATTATTAGGTTTGATTTGCTAGCTTCATACAAAGAATTTAAAAGATTTTTCTCCATTTATGTAGAGTGAAACATTTGAAAGTGCATTGGAGCCTTCTGTTCCTTAGAGCTTTGGTGCAATTTCCCTGTGAAACCTTTGAGTCTAGTTCTTTTGAGCACTAGGGTGAAGGGTCAATGATAGCAAGTTAGCAGGTAGCTCTTGGACATATTCCTCTATTTCTTCTATGGTAATTGATCTGTTTAGATTTCCTTGCTCTTCTAAAATCAGTTTTGTAAATTTTTATTTTCCTGGAAAATAATTTTCTCTATCTGTAACCACACCAGACCAATCTGGCTCAACTTGCATATAACAAAGTTGTGAGTTGCTTTTCAGCTGCCATGGACCCCCACATTGAAGGTCACATAACCTGAGCATGCCCAGATGAACCAAGCACCCAACCACAGGTGGAATTTACATGCTTGGATGAAGGAGTGGGGACTGAATTAAGAAGTGGACATCACATGACATGATCCAGGATCCAATGAGGTGGAGCCACTCCATGGCATGGTCCAGTCAGGTCAGGCCTCCCAACGTTACCCCATTGTAAGATCCAATCAGATCATGCCTCATTATCCTCGGCATGTAAAACCTGCCCCAGCCCCCAGCTTAGGGTGACAGATTTGAAAGTTTCCTCCAGTCTTCTTGCTGGTTGACTTACAATAAAGCTTTTCTTTTCTCAAAGGCTGATACCATGGTATTGGCTTCTATGCACATCAGGCAGCAAGCCCATTGGTTGGTTAGTAAGACATCTAGGAATTGACATTTATTTGTATACAATTATTAATAAGAAAAGTAGTCTATTATAAGATACTATTATCAGGTACTCCTAATATAATACACCTGTACTACACAAAAGCAGTATAATGCTCCTTGAAGGTGGATTTACATTTAGATTAGATTAATGAATGATGCATAATGAAATGAATAATGAAAACTCTTGGGCAACCACTCTCGTTATATAGTATCTTTCTTTGTCATGAAAAACGTTCTGGGCATATTTCACAATGTTAACTCTTGCTCTGACCCTACCAGAGACATGAGGGGATCTTTCTCAGCTCTTAACTATGAGAACCTAGTGGAGATTCTGAAGGTGAAGCCCATAAAAGTATAGCCCCACTCCCCAAGACTGCAGTCCCCAGGAGCTTCCCACTCTCCTACTGGTCCACCGTTGGCCTGCAGCAATTGTGGAAATAACCATGTAAGTTTCCTACCAGTTGATGGCTTCTGCTTCAAGTGTTCAAGCCTCATCATGACCCTCCAGACTCCCCTGTCTCTCCAGATTTGAGGGTGAAAGTTTGCTCTGAAAATTTAGTTCTCTCATGAGTACAAGAAGTTATTAATTATCAGTTGGTTTAGCTTTTTCTTGTAAGAACAGGAGTAATGACTTCTCAGCCCTTCACTTGTCGGAGCTGGGAATGGTGAAAGGTACAATTCAACAAGACATAACAATTCTAAGTATTTATGCACCTAACTCAGGTGCACCCATATTCATTAAGCAAATCCTATTTTATCTAATCAAAATGATAAACAGCAGCACTGTAATACCTCGGGATTTCAATATGATTCTAATAGAACAGGACAGATCCTCCAAACAGAAAATAGACAAAGAAACAATGGACTTAAACAGAACTCTAAAACAAATGTGCCTAACTGACATTTACAAAATATTCTACCCCAAACCACTGAATATACATTTTTTTCATCAGCTCATGGGACGTTCTCTAAGATTAACCATATCCTAGGCCAGAAAGCATGCCTCAACAAATTTAAAAAAAATAAAAATTATACCGTGCATCTTTTGATTCATTCATTTTCAAAACAATGAATTGATTTCCTAGAATCCTGCAAAAGTATCAATCTCCCAGAATCATTTATAAACTCATGCACTTGAAAATTTTGCATATTTTCAATTCACTCAATACTTAACTTTTATTGATATTCAAATTGTTCTGTCTTTGGCTAGTGTGTGCCTATGCACACTTCTGAATCCTTTTCACATGTCCATAGTAATCTTTGATAACTTGTTTTCTGATTTGACACGAAATTCCAGGTGTGTGCAGCCCCAGCCATGAGATCATCCATTCACTCAGAAAGGACTGTTTTCCCTTTAGATGAAAAAGTGGTAGAGACCACATTTATGTACTGACAGCACTTATTGCTACTGAATAATAAATATTTGTTTGTTTTTTCAAATTAGCGGTTTTTGACAGTCAAACGGACCAAGCTGTTTCTACATGGGAGCCTTTGTATTTGTGTTTCCTTTGTCTGCAATATACTTCCCTAAGTCCTTTCCAGAATAATCTCTGTGTAATCAATCAGGTTTATCTCAAAAGTCACACATCCTCAAACATGTTATAAACTTTCCTGATCCCTCAATCTAAAGTACCCTTCTCTCATTTATTTTTTTATCCCATCTCCAAATTTTCTTTTTTAAACTCTTTGAAATATTGTATTTGTTGCTTGTGTTTTTCCTCCTGTCTCCTTCTAGTAGAATAGAGGCCATGGAGAATAGGACCTAGTCTTCCTAGTTCAATACTGAATCTCTAGCACTCATATTACATAAATATAATGGTATTGTGTACATTTTATTAAATGAATGACTACAATAGTAGGACACTCACTGATTGCAAGGGTTTGCAAGTGGGAAGAAAGAGAGAGATGAATAAGGGAAACACAGGATAGTTTTAAGTCAGTAAAATCATTCTGTGTGATACTGTAATAAAGGATATATAACATCATGCATTTAGGAAAACCCATAGAATGTACAACACAAAGAATGATCCCTAATGAAAACTATTGACTTTAGTTAATAATAATGTATCAATATTTGTTTACAATTGTAACAAATGTATCAAACCAATGCAAGATGGTAATAATAGAGGAAACTGAGGGTAATATTAAAAGGTCTTGAAAGTCTACTACTTGCCAGATGTGAGGAATACTATGATAAACAAGCCAACCTATGTTTTCATTCTCCTATATTTTAAATTTTAAGGAAAATTGTAAGTTCCAGATTTGGTGCCATAGAGCATATCTACTCTGTTTTGATATTTTTATACTTAAATTACTTTCATAATGCTGTGCGATCTTAGAGAGATAAGTCTAAGCTTTAGATTTTTTGCCTATTGACTATCTAAAGTAAACACATAACCAAATACTTTTAATTTTTTGGAAAAAACTCTGAATGTTGTTATTGCTATACTATTAATCTGTGCAATATACTCATTTATGATTAATCTTTCAAGTGCGTATGTCTTGTTTCTGAAACAAGTTTGTAAGCTCAACTAAAGGCAGGAAACACATATTGTACCGATTTATGTTCACTCACTCAACCCCAAATAGTCCCCAAACACTTTTGAATTTTTAATTAACTGCCACTCTCCTTTGCATTATTAATTTTAGCCAATTGAGTAGGGATAATACAATGTTGAACAAAAACAGATTCCCTTCTTCTCTCATAGAACTTACCCTCTTGTGTAGGGCAGGAAATAAACATTAATTTAAAATACCTGTATATTTAAAGTTGTAGCTATGCTAGAGCTTTGAAAGAGGCATACTCATCACTAAGGAGTTGTATGACAGGCAGATTTTAAGGGAGAAGTTTATTCAAGAAAACGTTCTTGTGGCAAACAAAAATAAACATGAATATTAAGAAGAAATAGTCATAAACTAGGCAAAACAAGAGGTAAAAGATTCCAAAGGAGAGGAAATTTAATCTGTAAGCCTCTGGGGTACAGGAGTAATCAAACTGAGTAGGGGCCCCTGAAAGATGCCATTGTTGCTGGGACAAATGTGGCAGGGCATGGTACAATGTGAGGTTAAAGACTCGAACAGGAGACAGGCTGGGCACGTCTTCTTCCTACATCAAGCAATTTATTCTTCTCATTTTTTTTAAATGAAAAAAAATTGTTTTTCGGCCGGGCGCGGTGGCTCACCCCTGTAATCCTAGCACTCTGGGAGGCCGAGGCGGGCGGATTGTTTGAGCTCAGGAGTTCGAAACCAGCCTGAGCAAGAGTGAGACCCGTCTCTACTAAAATTAGAAAGAAATTAATTGGACAGCTAAAAATATATAGAAAAAATTAGCTGGGCATGGTGGCGCATGCCTGTAGTCCCAGCTACTCGGGAGGCTGAGGCAGGAGGATCGCTTGAGCCCAGGAATTTGAGGTTGCTGTGAGCGAGGCTGACGCCATGGCACTCACTCTAGCCAGGGTAACAGAGTGAGACTCTGTCACAAAAAAAAAAAAAAACAACAAAAAAGAAAATAACAGCTATTTTATAGCATTTTGACAGTTAAATAGATTTAACACATACAAAGTGCCTAGAATAGTGCCTGGCACAACTTAAATCCTGAAAAAGTGTTTGCTGATATATTTCCCTCTCTTCTCTTTGAAACTTTGTTTTCTCAATTTCTGTAGCGCCATACAGTGGGGGTTGCATGAAATGTAGTGTTTATGCAGCACAGAAGGCTGGTTAGAATTACACTTCAAAGTCCATAAAAACCTACAATGTGGAAACTGTTATACTGGCTTTCAGTACTAAGTATAAGATTGCCATACAATTAACAGGTATATCAAAGAGAGTGATTAGGATACCATTGTAGATACTTTTTTGCAGGACTGTATGAAATACAGGAATAATGACAGGGTAGGGGATCGTCTTTAATTATAGCAGCTTCTATGCTTTGCATAGTGACTTATACAGAGTAAAGACTCAGTAAATATATGTTGACTTGATTTTTATTTATTTTTTTATATATATGTATGTCTGACCCTTAGTAGAAGTGAGCCCAGTAAAAAATAAAACCAAATTCTTTTTTTTTTTTTTTTTTTTTGAGACAGAGTCTCGCTTTGTTGCCCTAGAGTGAGTGCCGTGGCGTCAGCCTAGCTCACAGCAACCTCAAACTCCTGGGCTCAAGTGATCCTTCCGCCTCAGCCTCCCGAGTAGCTGGGACTACAGGCATGTGCCACCATGCCCGGCTAATTTTTTCTATATATATATATTTTTAGTTGTCCAGATCATTTCTTTCTATTTTTTGGTAGAGACGGGGTCTCACTCTTGCTCAGGCTGGTCTAGAACTCCTGACCTTGAGCGATCCACCCACCTCAGCCTCCCAGAGTGCTAGGATTACAGGCGTGAGCTACCG